>JARQOC010000002.1:254233698-254291854 GCA_033576535.1 Allobates femoralis | reverse complement strand
CCAGTCTGAAGGGCTGGGGTGCGGTGTTCTTACACCACAGGGCCCAAGGCCTCTGGACTCTGTCGGAGTCGGCATTACAGATCAACGTGCTGGAGATCAAGGCGATCTATCTAGCACTCCTGGCTTTTCAGAAATTCCTCTCAGGACATCCCATCCGGGTTCAGTCCGACAATGCGACGGCCGTCGCTTATATAAATCATCAAGGAGGAACCAGGAGTGCAGAGGCTCTGGCCGCAGTCCACCGCATCCTATCCTGGGCGGAGGACAACAACTGCCTGATCTCCGCAGTTCACATCCCAGGGGTCGAAAACTGGGAGGCCGACTATCTGAGCAGGCAGGGGATGGACGCCGGAGAGTGGTCTCTTCATCCAGACGTCTTCCAGGACATCTGCAGCAGATGGGGCACTCCGGACGTGGATCTGATGGCCTCACGGCTGAATCATCAGGTTCCGCAATACATGGCGAGGTCATGGGACCCCCAGTCGTTGGGAGCGGACGCCCTGATCTTGACTTGGTCCAGATTCAATCTACCATATGTGTTCCCTCCTCTGGCTCTGATTCCCAGGGTGCTGTGGAAAATCAGGTCGGAATGCAGGGTAGCCATTCTAGTGGCCCCAGACTGGCCCAGGAGGTCCTGGTACCCGGACCTGTGGCACCTGTCAGGCGGACACAGGTGGGCTCTTCCAGAACGCGCAGATCTTCTCGCGCAAGGCCCATTCTTCCACCTCAATTCCAAGGCCCTCAAATTGACTGCATGGCTCTTGAGGCCTGGCTGTTGACATCCAGGGGTTCTCCCCTACAGTGGTTTCCACTATGAATCGGGCTAGAAAGCCAGTTTCCAGGAAAATGTACCACAGGACGTGGAAAATCTTTTTTACCTGGTGTGCCTCAGGTGGCCGGTCCCCGTGGCCCTTGTCCATCCCGACTTTGTTGGCATTCCTACAGTCGGGTTTGGAGTTGGGATTATCCCTTGGTTCCTTAAAGGGTCAGGTCTCAGCACTTTCTGTGCTGTTTGACAGACGATTGGCGCTTCTCCCGAAGGTCCGTCAATTTCTGCAGGGGGTGTCGCGGATGGTTCCACCCTACAAAAGACCTCTGGATCCGTGGGACCTTAACATGGTCCTGGCGGCATTGCAGAAACCGCCATTTGAGCCTCTGAGGGAGGTTTCCCTTTCTCGTCTGTCCCAGAAAGTGGTTTTTCTGGTGGCGATTACATCTCTGAGGAGGGTCTCAGAATTGGCTGCACTATCGTGCAAGTCTCCCTTTCTGGTGGTTCACCAAGACAAGGTGGTGTTACGTCCACGGCCGGAATTCTTGCCAAAGGTGGTTTCAACGTTTCACCTGAACCAGGAGATTGTTCTCCCATCATTTTGCCCTGCTCCCGTTCATCAGGTTGAGCGCGACCTCCATACTCTGGATCTCGTGAGAGCTATACGCATTTATGTATCCAGAACCGCCTCCTTTAGGAGTTCGGATTCTTTGTTTGTCCTTACGACAGGTCGCTGTAAGGGGTCCGCGGCTTCAAAGTCAACCTTAGCCAGGTGGATTAAGGCTTCCATTCAAGAGGTTTACCGGTCTTCTGGTTTGCCTCTCCCGGTGGGATTGAAGGCTCACTCTACCAGAGCCGTAGGTGCCTCATGGGCCTTGCGACATAGAGCATCTGCTCTACAGGTGTGTCAGGCGGCCACTTGGTCCAGCCTACACACTTTCTCTAAGCACTATATGGTGCATGCCCATGCCTCTGCGGATGCAAATTTGGGCAGGCGGGTTCTACAGGCGGCGGTTGCCCACCTTTAAAGGGAACCATGTGTTATCCGTCTTGTTGAGGAACTCTTCCCGCCCTGGGGTATTGCTTTAGGACATCCCCATTGTCTGGGTCTCCCATTATGACGACTAGAAAAAAGAGAATTTTGTTTACGTACCGTAAATTCTTTTTTCTTTAGTCATCAATGGGAGACCCAGCACCCACCCAGTTGTTCCTTTGCATTGTTTGCATTGGCTCTGTTCTCTGTTGAGACAGTGTTTGCCGGGTTGTTGAACCGTTTTTGTGCACGGCATTCTTCCCGATGTTTCGGGTGTGGTTTATTTTCCTCCTCGCAGCTTGTAGACCAAACTGAGGATGTTCCCTGCGGTAGGGGTTTATAAGCGGAGGGGGCGGTGTCTACAAACTTGTAGTACCTAGTGTGACCTCCGGAGGGCAGTGCCCTAAACCCCATTGTCTGGGTCTCCCATTGATGACTAAAGAAAAAAGAATTTACGGTACGTAAACAAAATTCTCTTTTTTGCTGCCTCTGGCACTGGACTGCTTGACCGTGTGCATGGCATTATGAAGTCTGAAGACTACCAACAAATTTTGCAGCATAATGTAGGGCCCAGTGTGAGAAATCTGGGTATCCCTCAGAGGTCATGGTTCTTCCAGCAGGACAATTACCCAAAACACACTTCAAAAAGAACTAGAAAATGGTTTGAGAGAAAGCACTGTAGACTTCTAAGGTGGCCAGCAATGAGTCCAGACCTGAATCCCATAGAACACCTGTGGAGAGATCTAAAAATGGCAGTTTGGAGAAGGCACCCTTCAAATATCAGGGACCTGGAGCAGTTTGCCAAAGAAGAATGGTCTAAAATTCCACCAGAGCATTGTAAGAAACTCACTGATGGTTACCGGAAGCGGTTGATCGCAGTTATTTTGGCTAAAGGTTGTGCAACTAAGTGTTGGGCTGAGGGTGCCAATACTTTTGTCCGGCCCATTTTTGGAGTTTTGTGTGAAATGATCAATGTTTTGCTTTTTGCTTCATTATCTTTTGTGTTTTTTCATTGAAGACAAATTAAATGAAGATAATAATACCAAAGAATTTGTGATTGCAATCATTTTCAGGAAGAAACTGAGTATTCTCTGACAGAATTGCAGGGGTGTCAATACTTTTGGCCACAACTGTATATGTATATATATTAAAATAAAAGGAACAGCACCAAAAAAAAAACGTTTTTACCCAAAAATGTGCAGCGCTTTCTCCAACACCTGTTAAAGTATCCATGCAGATAGTAGAAAAAAATGAAAAAACAGCACAGTTGATTCCAAAACGGGTCTTGTAATATTTTAATTCTTTTGAGATTTTGTTATTTGATAATAGCATGTCAGACAATGCAAAATGTGAAGCGAAAACATTTCTAAAAAATGTTTTTATTTTCAATGATTTTCAAAGTTTGGAAAAAGTGTGAATTTCTGAGTTGCTTGCCTTTACAATTCTCATTACTCGAGCTAGAAATAAGAGAGAGAGAGACAAAATAAACACCATTCTGCTCAGAACTGTCCAGGCTTTCACCAGATATGTCACAAGAGGATCTTTGTTAATATTTTACCCATGCGAAAGCAAACACAAAATTTTAAAACCCACCGTATTTCCGAATAATTGGTTTCATTTAAAATTTTTCAAAATTGCCCATGTGTCTGCTTTGCTCCTAGCCACATCTGTACCAAAATTCAAGTTGGGATCGCGATGGGATCATATTTTAAAATATTTAACTATTAATAGTGTCAATGGGTCATTCCATATCAAGTGATCTAAATATGATTTTTTTTTTTTACCTGACGTCTTTATATATTTTTTTTTTTTTTCTATATGAAGTACAACTTTAGTTAATTACAAATTAAAAGTTTTGAATGTTTTCTTAGTCAGGTAATTTTTTACAGATGTTTAAAGTTTTAAAAAAGCGCAAATTTTGGCCTGGTATGGTGTTACATTTTTTATCTCTGGCTAGAATGAGGTGGGAGAGGCATCATTTTTTCTCAGAATGGTACCGGCTTTCATTTGATATTTCACAACACTGTTTCTTAATATTTTGTTTGGGAAAAATCAAATTCAAAATTTGAATGCGCAATTGTGAAAAAATGCCTGTGTGTTACTTGTGGTCTTGGTTATATTTGTACAGAGATTCAACTTGGGACCTGTCAAATGTATATATTTTTAATTTTATGGTTGTATGAGTTATTACAACTTATTGAATAAAACGTTTATATGCAGCAAAAAAGAAACAGAAAAAAACAAATAACGTAAGTGCCAGGATAAATACATGTTAATCATCATAACACAACTTGCTCAGCATTTTCAACCTGAATGCATTAAACAAAAGAAATAAGGTGATCATATCCTTAAGTTTGATTAAAGAAGATTAAATGAACAAATAATTTAACACCTATTTATAAATGTAAATTTGTTTTCTATTACATCACTAAACATGTCATTTATGAAGTGTTTAAGAAGAATAGTACAGTAGTTAAATCCTCGTTCTATAAAATATGAACTAATCAAACAATTTCCGTATATACTCGTGTATAAGCCGACCCGTGTATAAGCCGACCCCTCTACTTTTGCCCCAAAAATCTGGAAAAACCTATTGACTCGTGTATAAGCCGAGGGTGGTAGTATATAGCAGCCCCAGCAGTAGTATACAGCAGCCCCAGTGGTATACAGCAGGCCCCCAGGGGTACATATAGCAGCCCCCTGGGGGTCCCCAGCAGCCCCCAAATGCTGGCACTCGCCCCCCCTTGCAAGGGCCCCCCCCCCCCACTTCTCTTACCATCCCGGTCTTCTTATCAGCGCTGCTCCTCGGCGCTCCGTCTTCTCTGCTCCCGTCCTGCTACATCCGGGATCCCCGGCCGTCGCGCGATGACGTCATATGCCTGCGACGGCCGGAGATCCCGGATGCAGCAGGACGGACGGACGGAGCAGCGAGGAGCAGCGAGGAGCGGCGCGGATCAGAAGACCGGGATGGTAATATATAAGCAGCGGGGGGGGGGGGCCCTTACAAGGGGGTGCGAGTGCCAGCATTTGGGGGCTATATGCACTGCTTCCCCCTGCCGCTGATTGACAGGGGGAAGCAGTGCATATTTAATGAGCGGCCCCACGTGACGGGGCCGCTCATACAGCAGCTCCCCCCGCCTCCTGCAGCCTCCACAGCCCCGGACACAGCCCCCACCCGTATTGACTCGTGTATAAGCCGAGGGGGAGACTTTTCAGCCCAAATTTTGGGCTGAAAAACTCGGCTTATACACGAGTATATACGGTAATAGTACGTTTTTAAAGTGGCCTTTTATCATCAATTTGTCCCTTCTAGTGGGTGAAATGTAATCTTGTCCATAAGCGCTTACTAGCAATCGCCATTTCCTTTTGTGTCAGAGTATGTACGGCCTGTCACGGTGTTCGGCTCCACCTGAGTTAATACCTGATTTTTGTTAACTTTTAAAATGTCTGGTTTTTTTGGATACATAAAGGATGGCGCTGGACCAGAAGGATGCAAAATAGTCAATTCTACTTAATTTTCACAATCTTTGGAGAATACAGTAGCCGCCACCAGCGCTTTTTCAAAAATATTTTTCAAAAGGATTGTAACAGCATATATGATAATATATTGTTCCTTGACAAGTAGCAGCCATTTCTGTGTGAGAAAAACAGTTAATATTAAGTAAGGAAGATGGGTAATAAAAATAAAGATTTACAATACACGAGATAGAACTGTATTACTATAAAGTGAGTATTGGGGCTAGCGAACACAAAACGTTTTCTGTCTGTGGATAACCGCCGTTTTCTGGTCATCATAATGGGAGACCCAGACAATGGGGTTTAGGGCACTGCCCTCCGGAGGTCACACTAGGTACTACAAGTTTGTAGACACCGCCCCCTCCGCTTATAAACCCCTACCGCAGGGAACATCCTCAGTTTTAAACTTAGTGTGCTCGGAGGATCACGCTTTGCTTGCACTTCACTGCATTCTCACTACTTACGTGATGGCGTCTGAAGACAAGGTAATAAGGTCCCAGTCGGGACCGGTGACAGCCTCCCCGCTCACCCTTAGTGGCACACGCTGGTGGAGGTACCGGAGGGCCTAGGGCCTGGACACCTGGTGTTCTCCCGGTACGCTGTTACACTCCTCTCTATCCCTCTCTGGGGGGCTCTGGTGAGTGGGAGATGGGAGCCTTGCACAGCTCCGCTCCGTCCGAGGCCTCCCTAAATGGTGCTTACAGACCGGACTGGAGCCAGCCCAGTCCGAGGCCTCCCTAAATGGTGCTTACACTCCGGACTGGGCTGAGCGGCCCAGTCTGAGGCCTCCCTAAATGGTGCTTACACTCCAGACTGGTGCTGCACCCCCGTCCGAGGCCTCCCTAAATGGTGCTTACAGACCGGACCGGCACTGAGGCACTCGGTGTCTCCTGTGTTCCTGGGGGTAGTGTCTGGCACTTTATGTGCTTCATGACACTCAGACCGCGCGTTACCCTCGGGTCCGCGGTTCTGCGGGTGTACCCTGTGCTGGGGTCACCCTGGCTGACCGCCCTGTGTGTCACAGGGGCTGAGGCCGTAGGCTGCGGATGTGTGACATGTAATTGCAGTCTGTGTACATTGTTTTTTACACTGTTTCCCGCCCTGCGGGCTCCAGCTCCCTCATGAGAAGGATGCTTGGAGGATGGGATGCAGCCCGTGCGGTGACGTCACCGCGGGGCGTGTGTGTGTGTTTTCCCGCGTGTCTTCGGCGCCGCCCACAGTTTCTCTGTCGGCGGCCATCTTTACCCTCACTTCCCGGCTGGGAACTGTATGCAGCGTGCGTCTGCACTCCAAGAGGGGAGACCGGAAGACAGCGCGGAGGTCACACACACACACCGCTCCCTCATACCGCTTTACAGCGGTCGGTAAGCCACCGGGATCCCCGGTTTTATTGTCTGCAATTGGGCTTATCTACCCCTACTGTGGCCATGTCCTCAGCTGGGAAGCGTGCTGCTAAGGCGGCCGAGACCACCGTTACATGTGCTACGTGCAATGGAACACTGGTGGAGGGGTCCTGCAATAACTGTGGACGCCCAGAGGCCCGGGCTGCAACTACTGGGTCAGCAACCCCGGTGCTATACCCCGAGGTTCAGGTGATCTCAGGGCCTTGGGAGACTCAGAACAGGATCAATGAATCTCTGTTGTCTCAGCTGTCCTCCATGTCGCAATCCCTGGAGGCACTTAATAGGAGACTGGATAGCCCAGCTACTCCTTCCAGTTACCCCCGGGTGTCTCCCTCTTCTGCTGTGAGACCCCTTAAGCGGGCTCGTCGTGAGGCTTCACCCGAGCTCCAGACTCCTCTTGAGGAGGAGCGTTCCTCTGATGGTGAGGAAGATGATGGGGGTTCGACTTTCGGGTCTGTATCTGTGTCTGAACCACCAGATGGGGTGGAGGATCTGGTGTCCTCTATCAACGAGACCTTACGTCTCGTGACACCCCCTGAGGAGGTGACGGTGCACCCGAAGGAGGTCTATCAATGGCTGCGGCCGGAGGCTAGACCAAGTGGCTCCTTTATGGACCATACTAATTTTGGAAGGGTGATTAGAGCCCCCAGGTTACATCCTGGGCGGCGTTATGTCCGCAAACCCAAGGACAATCGCTTCCCCTTTCCCCAGGAGGTGCTTCAGGAGTGGTCGCAGTCCCCGAAGGTGGATGCTTCCATGACCAGGATTGCTGCACGCTCCCTTTTCTCTGCTTCTGATAGCTCCTCACTGAAGGATGCTACTGATAGACAGGTCGAGCAACTCGCCAAGTCTTCCTATGAGGCGGTGGGGTCGTCATTTGCCCCTAACTTTGCCACGGTCTGGACCTTACAAGCGATTACTACCTGCTTGGATGGTATCACTGACCTGGCAAGGTCCAGTCCAGAGGTCCTGGCACTTACCGAAAGGGCAAGGGCCTATGCGGACTACGCCAGAACGGCGACTCTGGAAACTGCTACTCGCTCAGCTGTGGCTTCGGCCAATGCTATAGCGATCCGCAGGTTGTTGTGGCTGCGTCTTTGGGACTCAGATGCCACATCTAAGAAGATTCTGCAGAATCTTCCTTTCGCTGGTGACAGGCTTTTTGGCACAGAGCTGGATAAGCTAATTAAGGATTCTGCTGAGTCTAAAATACCGCAGAATAAACCTAAGCCACGGTATACCGTTAAAAGGAACCCAAAACAGTGGTCCTTTCGGTCCAGCTCACAGTCATCAGCACCGTCCGCTCGCACGGACCGAGGGGGCAAGCCCGCTTCTCAGTGGCGCTCTAAGAGTCGTCCAAAGAAGCCGGCGGGGGCAGCAGCTGCCACCCCCAAACCCGCCTCTACATGACTCGCTCTCTCTTCCTGCCTCCCCACAGGTGGGGGGCCGCTTGTCTCGCTTTCAGAACGAGTGGCTACTTCACGTTTCAGATCAGTGGGTTCGAGACGTGGTCTCGCGAGGTTACAGGATAGAGCTGACGTCAAAACCGATATCCCGATTCCATCGGTCGGTCCCCTCCCCAGAAAAAGCTCAGGCCTTTTCCTTGGTGTTGGAGGGACTCCGCAGAGACGGAGTGGTGGTCCCGGTGCCTTCCGGGGAGAGGTTCAGGGGTTTTTACTCCAACCTCTTTATAGTCCCAAAGAAGGACGGATCCTTCCGCCCGGTTTTGGACCTGAAGTTGTTCAACCGCCACGTGCTGGTTCGGAAGTTCCGTATGGAATCACTGCGCTCAGTGATCGCGGCTGTGTCACAGGGGGACTTCTTGGCGTCCATAGATATCAGAGACGCTTACCTTCACGTGCCCATTGCACCGGCTCACCAGCGATGGTTGAGATTTGCAGTGGGGGAGGAACACTTCCAATTTGTGGCGCTGCCGTTCGGCTTGGCCTCGGCACCGCGGGTGTTCACAAAAGTGATGGCCTCCATGATGGCTCTCCTGCACGTGCAGGGCCATGCCGTCATTCCCTATTTGGACGACCTGCTGGTCAGGGCGCCATCGGAACACCTCTGTCAAGCGAGCCTGGATGTGACCATGCGGTCTCTGGAACAATTCGGTTGGCTCCTCAATGTTCAGAAGTCAACCCTGGTTCCGACCCAGTCCTTGACTTATTTGGGCATGGACTTCAACACGTCCTCAGCCCTGGTGTCTCTGCCACAATCCAAACAGGTGGCGATCCGATCGGGAGTACAAGCGGTGCTCCTGTCACCACAATCATCCCTTCGTGGGTTGATGAAGCTGGTGGGTCGCATGGTGGCAGCGATAGAGGCGGTGCCGTTTGCACAATTTCGCCTCCGTCCTCTCCAGCTGGAGATCCTACGCAGGTGGGACAAGAGGACGATCTCGCTGAATCGGCTGGTGACACTGTCACAACCGACCCGAGATTCCCTGCAGTGGTGGCTTCAACCACATCACTTGTCGCGGGGCCGGTCCTTCATAAAACCGTCCTGGTTAGTGGTGACCACCGACGCCAGTCTGAAGGGCTGGGGTGCGGTGTTCTTACACCACAGGGCCCAAGGCCTCTGGACTCTGTCGGAGTCGGCATTGCAGATCAACGTGCTGGAGATCAAGGCGATCTATCTAGCACTCCTGGCTTTTCAGAGATTCCTCTCAGGACAACCCATCCGGGTTCAGTCCGACAATGCGACGGCCGTCGCTTATATAAATCATCAAGGAGGAACCAGGAGTGCAGAGGCTCTGGCCGAAGTCCACCGCATCCTATCCTGGGCGGAGGACAACAACTGCCTGATCTCCGCAGTTCACATCCCAGGGGTCGAAAACTGGGAGGCCGACTATCTGAGCAGGCAGGGGATGGACGCCGGAGAGTGGGCCCTTCATCCAGACGTCTTTCGGGACATCTGCAGCAGATGGGGCACTCCGGACGTGGATCTGATGGCCTCACGGCTGAATCATCAGGTTCCGCAATACATGGCGAGGTCATGGGACCCCAGTCGTTGGGAGCGGACGCCCTGATCTTGACTTGGTCCAGATTCAATCTACCATATGTGTTCCCTCCTCTGGCTCTGATTCCCAGGGTGCTGTGGAAAATCAGGTCGGAATGCAGGGTAGCCATTCTAGTGGCTCCAGACTGGCCCAGGAGGTCCTGGTATCCGGACCTGTGGCAACTGTCAGGCGGACACAGGTGGGCTCTTCCAGAACGCGCAGATCTTCTCGCGCAAGGCCCATTCTTCCACCTCAATTCCAAGGCCCTCAGATTGACTGCATGGCTCTTGAGGCCTGGCTGCTGACATCCAGGGGGTTCTCCCCTACAGTGGTTGCCACTATGAATCGGGCTAGAAAACCAGTTTCCAGGAAAATGTACCACAGGACGTGGAAAATCTTTTTTACCTGGTGTGCCTCTGGGGGCCGGTCCCCGTGGCCCTTGTCCATCCCGACACTGTTGGCATTCCTACAGTCGGGTTTGGAGTTGGGATTATCCCTTGGTTCCTTAAAGGGTCAGGTCTCAGCACTTTCTGTGCTGTTTGACAGACGATTGGCGCTTCTCCCGAAGGTCCGTCAATTTCTGCAGGGGGTGTCGCGGATGGTTCCACCCTACAAAAGACCTCTGGATCCGTGGGACCTTAACATGGTCCTGGCGGCATTGCAAAAACCGCCATTTGAGCCTCTGAGGGAGGTTTCCCTTTCTCGTCTGTCCCAGAAGGTGGCTTTTCTGGTGGCGATTACATCTCTGAGGAGGGTCTCAGAATTGGCTGCACTTTCGTGCAAGTCTCCCTTTCTGGTGGTTCACCAAGACAAGGTGGTGTTGCGTCCACGGCCGGAATTCTTGCCAAAGGTGGTTTCAACGTTTCACCTGAACCAGGAGATTGTTCTCCCGTCATTTTGCCCCGCTCCCGTTCATCAGGTTGAGCGCGACCTCCATACTCTGGATCTCGTGAGAGCTATACGCATTTATGTGTCCAGAACCGCCTCCTTTAGGAGTTCGGATTCTTTGTTTGTTCTTACGACAGGTCGCTGTAAGGGGTCCGCGGCTTCAAAGTCAACCTTAGCCAGGTGGATTAAGGCTTCCATTCAAGAGGCTTACCGGTCTTCTGGTTTGCCTCTCCCGGTGGGATTGAAGGCTCACTCTACCAGAGCCGTAGGTGCCTCATGGGCCTTGCGACATAGAGCATCTGCTCTACAGGTGTGTCAGGCGGCCACTTGGTCCAGCCTACACACTTTCTCTAAGCACTATATGGTGCATGCCCATGCCTCTGCGGATGCAAATTTGGGCAGGCGGGTTCTACAGGCGGCGGTTGCCCACCTTTAAAAGGGAACCATGTTATCCGTCTTGTTGAGGAACTCTTCCCGCCCTGGGGTATTGCTTTAGGACATCCCCATTGTCTGGGTCTCCCATTATGATGACCAGAAAAAAGAGAATTTTGTTTACGTACCGTAAATTCTTTTTTCTTTAATCATCAATGGGAGACCCAGTACCCACCCAGTTGTTCCTTTGCATGTTTTGCATTGGCCCTGTTCTCTGTTGAGACAGTGTTTGCCGGGTTGTTGAACCGTTTGTGCACGGCATTCTTCCCGATGTTTCGGGTGTGGTTTATTTTCCTCCTCGCAGCTTGTAGACCAAACTGAGGATGTTCCCTGCGGTAGGGGTTTATAAGCGGAGGGGGCGGTGTCTACAAACTTGTAGTACCTAGTGTGACCTCCGGAGGGCAGTGCCCTAAACCCCATTGTCTGGGTCTCCCATTGATGATTAAAGAAAAAAGAATTTACGGTACGTAAACAAAATTCTCTTTTTTGGCAGCTTTTTTCTACCAAGTTTTTACCACATCTGCATTAGTTTTTTAATCACTAGTGAAAACGATGGCAGCTTTTTTTTTATTTTTTTTTTAATATATATATATAAATAGTGATAAATGCTGCGTTTACTGCAGCGATTAAAGAGGACCTGTCACCAAACCAGGCATGGTGATCTAATTACAGCACTGGATGCAGCATGTCTGCAGCATGCAGGCAAGGGGTCCCCCAGCACTTGAGCAGCCCTGTACCCTGAGATAATACACTTAGAAAACTTACATGCTCCAGCCATTAAGGAGGTGGCTAGGGGCAGGAGCCAAGGGCAGATTCACACCCCCTGCATGTTTAATCTGCCCACCGCTGCCAATCATTCTCTCCCTGTCTGCAGCATTTAAACAGAGATATAAATAAATAAAACACATCGTATGTATAATTTATACACTTATTTTATTATTAACGCCACCACCAAAAAGTAGGGGAATAATCAATGTTCCTCTTCTGCAGATATATTCACATTTGTTTTGTCTGAAATCGCAGTATGTGAGATTTCTACCTGTAGAGCAACTGGGTATTTTATTTCCGTCTTCTCTGGGAAGTTGCATTGTAACCCCTCAACAAAACAATGCCAATCACAGCTCGAGGGCAAATCTAGCGGTCTCCGACATCGAGTTAACGAGCCATATATATAACATATTTTTTTTTTTTTTTTTTAAAGGCAAAGATGCTTGTTTTTCCAGGGCTTTATATTAATATTGCTGAGAATCTGTCAGGTTCCATTTATGAACATTAAGAATAATAAATGTTTTTGTGGTTTTATTTATTTCTTTAATAAGGCATATAGTATGTGATAATTATTTAATTATTTATCTTAAAACAGTTGGCTCCCCCAAATTGGCTAGTATGTGCCTATACATTTTGTGTTCTGCATTAAATAGAAAATCCATTCAGTCACCCCTGCCCTCCGCTGCTTCCTGCTGGGGCCAGTCTATTATTCTCCCTTCTATTTCAGACCGTCCCTTGTTTGGCCTCTTTGTAGCAGCTGTATATGTTGGTTTCTGTATTCCTTCCAAGGTGAAATGTAATAAAATAAATACAGCTGAATGCTTTTGGAAATTCTGAAAATAAAATACATTTTACAAATAAGACCCTTTCAAAACTTGTACCTTTTGCTCCTTGATAGTGGTAAGTTAGGGCCCCCCCTATACATATAAGATAAAATTTGTCTGAATTCAATTGAGTGTTTCTGGGTAGGGGTGTAGGAGAGGGGAGCCGGAGAGATGACTGCCAGACGAATGAGGAAGACCTTTTAGGTAAAGGGGATTTGTCACCAGAAACAAATTATCCAAAGTCCATAATGGAGGGGGTTGACGTGTATTATAATTACTTATTTCCTTACCTCAATATTTCCTGCCAGCGACTCTTCAGTTAAGCACCAACTAAATCAACAAACTATACTAATGACTGACCGTTTCAGTATTCTAGGCATATAAAAAAGAGACCACTGAGGAATATCCTAAAAAGATGTATAGCCCCAGCTTCAATGTCATGTTGTTTTGTGATATTTTTAACCACCCCCAATGTATTGTAAATGATGCGATATGTATCACTAACATGCTTTTCTAAAAGCAAACTTCCATGCATTTGTCTGAAAAAAAAGCTTTATATTGCGAGGTGACTGCACACACACACACCTGGCTTCAGTCATAGGCTTGACTTGGCTTCAGTCATGGGGGAGACACTTTTGATTACTTCATTCATTATTACTCAAATTCAGCCATGATATTTTTTGACGTTCGTCATGCCCCTGATTGATCCCCTATGACTGAAGTCAGGTATGTGTGTGCAGTCACTTCTATACAACGTGTTTTTTCTTTTTTTTTAAAGGTAAATACACTGAATTTAGTCTTTAGAATACCTTGTTATTGTTCCACCTCGCTTCAGTCAAAAGACATTGGGTGCTGTTTAATATCACAAAGGACATGGCAGGTTCCCTTTAAGGAGGATAAGGGATTGTTCACTTGATTTAGTGTGGTCATGTATAGGGCTTGTATACACTTCTAAGTCCCCATTCACATCAGCGGTTTTCGCAGATCGCGGCAGTTGCGGTGAAAAAAACGCAACTGCCGCGATTACCGCATAACCGCTGCACTTGCCCCACAGTTGCGGCAAGCCCCATGCAATGTCTAAGAGGCCTGCGGTAAGTGTGCGGCAGGTGCGGTTTCAACACTTGTGGCAGGTGCGGCCGCAAAAAAAACCACGGTCAGCCGCAGTTGTTTTGCGGCCGCACCTGCCGCAAGTGCCGATACCGCACTTGCCGCACCTGCCGCAAGCCCGCATAGACATTGTATGGGGCTTGCCGCAACTGTGCCGCAAGTGCAGCGGTTATGCGGCAGTTGCGTATTTTTCACCGCAACTGCCGCGATCGGCGAAAACCGTTGATGTGAAAGCACCCTAAGGCATTCCTTGTGCTACAATTTTGCTTTAAAGGTGTCTCTTCTAGGATAACTCCTTCTGAATCCACTTATTCTTCCCAGCAAAAATAAAAGACTCTGTACTGATTTCCCTTGCTGGCGCCGTTCCATCGTTGCCTATAATCGCAATTATTTTAACTGGGAAACAAATGGAATTAAATGGGCTTGTCCTAGTAGTGGAAGTGCTACAGCCATTTACAGGACATGAGTCTTCAGCGAATGATTTAATGTTTAAATAAAATATGTAATTTTTTTTTTCTCTCCAATTTTCCAATCAATGATCTGTCCCTTGCTGTGCTCTCATTTCTCTCTGTCTCCTCATGGGTGTCAGTTAAATCCGTAGGAAGTGAGAGTGAAGCAGCCCTTTAGTGGCTACTGGTTGGCTGCATGGCTGACATGATATAACATCACGTGAGCCCTGAAGGTGGATAGTAGTGGAGAGATAATGAGAAAAGGATGACTGAGTAGTGGACAACCCTCTATAAAAACATCAATACAAGTCAAAGGGTCCATGTTCTTCTTTTGCTGCTGAAGTCTATGGGCTCAACAAGAAGTGGGATTTAGTTGCAAGAGGTTAAAAAAAAAGTGAAATGTAAATAAATATTTAACATGCAAATAAGGTTTAAACAATGGGTCATTTTCTGATTTATATGAACTTTTGATGACCTAATCTCCTGTGAAATATTATCAGGGTGGAGTATGTAGTGAACCGTTGGTTGCTTTTATTAATTTTTCTATTTTTTGTGTACTAAAAATAATACTCAGTTTCCAATAATATAATATATTAATCCTGCAAGTGCTTTTTTTATGTTGGGAAGTTGCAGTTAGCAAAAACTTGACTTTTTTTTTCCCGACACTAAAAATTAACTAACCCTTGAAGTACACTGCGTAAAGATCATTAATCCCTTAATTTTCGTGGAGAAGCTGTTTAGACTGTATTAATCCATCCTAGGTGCAGGGTTAATCCACTAGTCTCTCATTGAATCCAGCCATCTGCTCAAGAGCAGACTTCTTAACCCATCAGTGTTTTGCTGTTTTTGTTTTGTGTTGATCCCATCTTTGTGATCCCCTTCATGACCGGGCAATTGACCATTTTTGCCCTTTTATAATTTTTTTTTTTCCTTCCTTCAAAGAGCCATAACATGTTTTATTGTTCCACTGTAAAAGCTGTATGAGGGCTTATTTGTGGGGTGAGTTGTAACTTTGAATACCACCTTTCAGTTTAGTATATAATATACTAAAAAAATCAGGAAGTAATTCTAAATGGGTGAAAAAGGTAAAATAAACTCCTGCCATTGTTTTGGGGGTTTTATTTGTATGGCATTGTACTGAGAAATGGCCTGGTAATGATTCTTCTGGTCAGTACCAGATCTTATAAAGTTGTCTGAATCCTGAGTTCTGTATAAGGCTATAGAGACACTATGCAAGATGCATGCAAGATACTCGCTTGAGTCCCGCGTGACTCGCCCGGAAGATCTCCCGTCTCTCTGGAAGGGAGCGCATTAGCTGCTTGTGTTTCTCTGGAGCTCCATGCTCCTGTTCAGAGAGGCAGAGGCTGTTCCGGGTGAGTCATGTGAGACTCATGCGAGTATCTTGCATAGTGTGTCTCTGCCCTAACCCTTACTATACCACTGATTGGCAGTTTTCTGCCTATGCACAGTGTACACAAAGCTGTAAATCAGTGGTCGGGTTATATAGAGCTCATCAATATGGAAGACTACATGACAGCAGGCATACTAGTCCTCTAGTATTAGTATCCTGCTGATTTTAAAATAGTGATTTTTATCAAAACTTAACAAAAGCAGCCCAGTAAGTGACATGTTGCTAAATCGGGGTCTCTGTCTCTGCAATATGCTGCTTTCAGATTATGTGGCAAACACCTGGTGAAATTACCTTTTAACCCCTTAACAATTTATGTCTTACTATGTCCTGCATCTTTGCTGACAGAAGAATGCTGAATTATTCAGAAATCACATGCTTCTTTCTAAGGGCCACTTTACACACACCAACTTATCTGTCCAACTTCTGACCAACTTACTGGTTGCAGTGAAATCATGGACACATTGCCCCATTTTGTGGCTGTGTACAAATGTCACAATGTGTCCATGATTTCACTGCAACCAGTAAGTTGTTCAGAAGTTGGACAGAAAAGTTGGTGTGTGTAAAGTGGCCCTAACAGTCGCGAGTGTAGCTGTATACTCCTCTCTCTGCTTGCAGTCAAGCAAGAGGTGAAATACAACATAGAATCTGTCACAGCACACAGGGGTACCTGCTTAGAGAAACAAATGGAGTAGATACCTTATCTAGGTCATGTAAGGCAGTAAGGCAAATGTGTGCCTGCAATCTCTCCAAGTCCCTCCAAAGCTCCTAATTGAAACTGAAACCTGACAGTCAGAGAGAGCAAAGGGAGGAGAGAGCTGCTGAGAAGGAGTAAATATTTAAATGAACAGTTTAACACAGACGGACTATTCCTCTGTGTTTATAATGGACAGGACTAAATACAGCCGCTCACTGCAGTGTCTGAAAATGCTTACAGCACAGAAACTTCAAAGGGTATAATAATGATTTTACATGTTTTTAAAAGGTTTGCCCAGGCACTTTTCAAGGGTAATATTAGTATCATACTGAAAAATGACCTGACAGTGTCCTTTTAGTGTATGTGCACACAGGGCGTTTTTGCTGCGTTTTCCGCTTGCAGAAAACCATTGGTTTTATGCTAATGTATGCTAATCTGTTCCTGCGGTTGGGCTTCCCAGCAAAACCTATGGGTTTTACAAAAACGCTGTGCCCACACACTAGTTTTGCAAGTGTCAAGAACTGTCAAATACCTGCGTTTTTGGTGCGGATAGCAAAGAATGGACATGTCAATTCTTTTGTGCGTTTTTGGTGCAGTCAATGGGAAAAATGCTGGAAAAACGCAGCTTCAAAAACGCACCAAAAACGCAGTAAAAAACGCGCAAAAAACGCAGACAAGATTTTAGCATTTCTCCTGTCAAGGACTCTAGGATCCTCAGGTTTTCCTGCGTTCAGGACTGCAGCAAAAACGCCTAGTGGGCACATACCCTTAAAGTGAAAAATGTAAAGAAGAAAAAAAAAAAAAGTTGAAAAAAATATAAAAGTTCACATCTCCCATTTTCTTACCAAATTAAAAATAAAGAAATGCATAATATTTCAGGAATACACATGTATTTGGTATCCTTGTATTCTTAAAAGTCTGATCCATGAAAATATGCAATCAGTTAAATTAATCCAATCTGTAAACGGCTTAACAAGAGAGAACCTCAAAACACAAGACTTGTCATTTATCAGTTTCTGCAACAGGAGCAGCAGCGACCAGGCCCCCACTGTGAGATCGCTGATAGAGTCAGAATTGGGTACCGCCACACTTGGCGACGCTGCAGCGATCAGTACAACAATACGACCTGGTAGGGACTCCCGACGGTAGCTGCGGGTCATCTCCTGCAGCACGGAAGTCAGCGGCGGCGCAGCTGGGAGATGACCAACGCTAGCCGTTCTTCTCCTGGCTGCTCACAGCGGAAGTACCCCGACCGCCATATTGGAGCACCCAAGTTATGGGTATTCCAATATGGTGGCTGGGATTCAAATCCCCTGCCAAGCCGCGCAGGACAACAACCTCAATACTATGCCCTAGAGTGACCGGGTTCCAACTACCACCATATCGTTGCTGCATCACTGGTGAGATCTAACTGTTTGACATCTCATCAGCGATCCCTACCAGGTTGTATCATTGTCGGGATCGCTGGAGCATCGCCAAGTGTGACGGTACCTTACTGATCGCTCATTGCATTATTCTTAAATCTTCAAAAATAAACTACATACATATTCTAGAATACCCGATGCGTTAGAATTGGGCCACCATCTAGTGGAGAATAATATTGTCAGGTAAGTTTACAAGATAAATAAACACTGTAAAGAAAAAAACAATTGCAGATTTGCGTTTTCATTATTGTTTTTCTTTTTTATTTTGCCGTACTTTAACTGGTTTAACATAGCTATGGGTCACTATTAAAATTTAAAAAATCTATAGAAATATTATATACCATACAAGTATCTGCACCAAGAAAACATAAAGAGTGAACAGATGTACTGGAGCAATAGAAACAATGTAATAAACATGTGCAGTTCCCCATGGTGATGATTGAAATAAGCATATACTTTTAGAAAAGGTAATAAAGCTGTATGTGGGCTGTGGTTTTATGCAAGAATCCAACCTGGTTTGAAGCGTGGAGAACAGCAGGGAAAAAATATTGATTGTGGAGCTTCATGAATAATTGTGTGAAACTGATTTCTCGTTTGATTGTAGCTAGTTTATACATCAGAACAAAAACCAAGACTAGGACAGGGAATATACAATATTAAAAATTTAGAAATAATACACAAGATTCACAGTTCTTGTGTCACAGGGAGACCTTTGGTTGCTTGCAGCAATAACACCTCATCAGAGAAACTTCAGATGATGTATGTTTTATGTTCGGCTATGCATCTGCTCACATTGCACGTAAGGGAGTGCCAGCAGTTTTTTCTTTACCTTGTTCCATTTACCTGAGATGCGATTTTTGTGACACAAGAATAGTCAAATGATGTCATCACTGATGTAGATGCAGACCACTGAGCTGCCTGCTCTGGATCCACAAGGCGGATAGTATAGCACATTATTTTCAGAGTACAAGCAAATTGTTAAAACATAACCATCATTTAAAATTTGTATTCCATAAAGCAATATACACATGAAAATAAAAAACTTTGTAATCTGTTTTAGCAAACAAATTTGCTTTTTTTTTCTTTTTTCTTTTTTTTTTTTCAGAATTGATCAATCATTATAAAAATTCTTAATTCCGAGATAAAATCTGTTTTCCGTGAAGACTTTCCCATTACTGAGATAGGAAATAACAGCTGTTGAGATTCTATGATGATGAGAGGAGGGAGGATCTAGAGGTAGAAACTAGATACAGAGCTCCACCTCCTCCATATTCTATCTACATAGAATCTCCTCAGTAAGGCCAGCTTCACACTGCGGGTGTGATCCGATCCATGGCTGTCAGGGTGAACCTTACAGCCCCGGACCGGATCAGCACACCACACAGAACCTGAGGGCTAATATGCCCTCCGATCTGGTGTGCAGCCACATGCAGCTGACACTGCTGATGATTCAGGACCACGGCTCGCGGGAAGCTAGCTGCGGTCCTGAAATAACAGCGGCATGCATCCGCAGGTGTCCGGTTGCCGGATCTTCCTGGTTCAGGGCAATCCGGCCCCATAGGCTCACATGTTAGGGAGCGCCGGATTGCCCCGAATCCGGGAGAAGGCAATTAAGGGAGATTTTTCTCATCAGACACAAAAATGTTGCAAGCAACGGTTTTGTGTCCGTGAGAAAAATCGGAATTCTCCCAGAGAGATGGAAATCGGATGGCAGAGAGCTGCCATCCCTCTCCATCTGGCCCTATAGGATACAATGGGGCCAAAATCCGGTCCGGGGCTGTCTGGCTTAAGCTGACAGCCACGGATCGGATCACACCCACAGTGTGAAGCCAGCCTAACAGCTGCCATCTTCTATCTCAGTTATGGAAAATCTTCACTGAATATAGATTTTACCTTAAGTGATTAATTCTGGAAGAGAAAGAAGCTAATATGCATGATAAGATACACCGTTGCTTATTTTTATTTGTACTTTTGATTTATGAAATACAAATTGAAACGATGGCTACGTTGTAAAGTGTAAATATCATTTCATTGGAAAAAAAAAAATAATACTGCACTGGTTGTTAATGTTAGGTCACATAGCAGCTAAGATTTTTTGTGCAATATGACTTATTTTCTCAACATTTTTGTGCACTTTTTAAAACTGCATTTTAGGGATGTTTGGGCGTGGCCAGCAGCTGATGGGGAGAAGTGCAGTGTGACAAACATAAAGGCCAAGAGAGATACTGAGCTGTGTGGGGAGCTAGATGACAGAGCAGAGAAGCTCGTGCTAAGGAAAAGAACAGAGGTGTTTTCACTGATCCTGACATTCTGACATTGCTCAGCACTGTGCTGTAGCCTGAGGTAATCTGATTCATTGTTACCTCACTAGCTGTAGTCAGGAGCTCGCACTCTGTGTAGGCTATGCCCCCGTTACCCTTATGTGGTTATGTGGCCGTATTCGGTGTGAAGACTGATCTGACTAAAGGCCCAGTTACATACACAGATAATTGTGCAGAGATTGTTCGCAGATCTCTGGTTGTAGTGAAATCATGGACACATTGTTCCATTTGTACACGGCCACAAAATGTAACAATGTGTCCTTCCACAAAGGTTTATGAATGGTTTTCTACCAGATTTAACTTAAGTATATTTGAAAAATGTATTGAATTTCTTCTTCTAAATTTATTATTAAATAAAAATTTAAACTGCGGTTACTTTAACCTATCTAGTCAGGAAAACCTCTTAAGGGTAAGTGCACATATGCCGGGTTAGGGTCGGTTTAGCTGTGTAAACCGCCGGTCGGTTTACATTAGCTTTATGTAAATTTATGTTAATCCAAACCGGCGTTTGGATTAACATTAAAACCTATGTGAACCGACACCCGCTGTGCACACACCGGCGGTTTACACATGCTCATCTGTTGCTAACCGCTGGGTTCCCAGCGGGTTAGCAACGAATGTGCATGTTCTATAAACCGGCCGGTTCTGCAGCGGCTGCAAGCAGAATCATGTGTTGCTTCCAGCCGCTGCATAACCGCCGCCGCTAACCCGCTGTGCACCCGCCTGGCACCCGCCCGTCACCCACCGCACATACCCGCCAGGAAGCCGGTGGACGGCTGCAGAGCTTCCTGGCGGGTCCGCCCAGCCGCCGCCGACCAACCCGCCTACCAGTGTGCACATACCCTAAAACGTACACCACGTAATATACTATTCTTTTTTTGTCTTGCCTCTTATTATAGAATTTTAGAGTATTCTTTGTAATACAGTCAAATAAAGTTATACTAGAATATGCATTATACACAGATAGGTTTTCAGTTGTATTCCAACAAAAAATGTTACCCTCCGATAATGGAAATAGCCATATTTTAGAGGATTTAAAAATTATTTAATTTAACTCTTTCAAATGCAAATGAAAGTCCCAAGGCTTATAGGGATATATGGGAAAAGCTACTTTAAACTTTTAACTGCACGGTCATTTAGACATGAGCTAGTCTGGGTATTGAGAGTGACCATCTACGGTCTATACGTTGCTCGACATTGAAGTTTCAAGAACAGAAAGGGAACAGTCCTTGGAATTATGGAATGTGCATGATTGATAGACATGTTAATGATTTTAACAATTTGTGTTGGTTTTTTTTTTTTTCCTTCTCTCTTTATTCCGCATGAAGAAGTAACTCCACTTGCATAGATACATAGGTTTATACGCCTTGGTATGCTACCAGTGAGATCATTTAAAGGGACACTGTCAGGTCATTTTTCAGTAAGATACTAATATTACCCTGGAATAGGGCCTGGGCAGGCCTTTTAAATACATGTAAAATCATTATTCTACCCTTTGTAGCTTCCATGTTATCAACATCTTCACACCCTGCAGAGAGCTGCTGCATTAGTCCTGTCCCATTATAAGCTGAGACGATTAGTCCTGGTTGTATAAACCAGAGGTCCCCAACTCCAGTCCTCAAGGCCCACCAACTGTTCAGGTTTTTATTATTTCCTTAGAAATTTGACAGTTGGTAATTCAATCTCCTGCACAGGTGGTGATTCCAATTGTCAAATGCTAAGGAAATCCTGAAAACACGCACTGTTGGTGGGCCTTGAGGCTTGGAGTTGGGGACCTCTGGTATAAACTGTCATGTAATTATGCACGCCTTGTCTGCAGCTCTCTCCTCCCTCCTCCCTCTGCTCTCAGTGCTGTGTGGTTTCACTTTCTGGAGCTACTGTTCTGTTCAGGACACAGAGGGAGAAAGCTAAAAGGTCTGCCTTATCTGATCTAGATTCCATTTGTTTCTTTTAAAAGGAATGTGTGCTGTCCGAGATCCTGTGTTTATCTGATCTCTTGATTTTGCTGCAAAAAGAGTAGAGAAAAGGATGCAGCCCCCCCCCCCCCCCCACTGATCTCCTGTGCTGTGATGTGACATTCGTAATCATCATGTGAGGAGTATACAGCCGAGAACTAAGTGGATCATTCACTGTGATTGACAAATGGAATGAATCGCTTCATTTGAAGTTTACAGAAGATAGGAGGGGAATATAAGTAATAGAAATAAATAAATAAAGATAGCTTAGAGAAAGGAATTAGAAAATGATAGCAGTTACATATGGATTTTTTTTTTTTTTTTTTTATATATATATCAGATATTTTTTATTAAACAATATAATCAATATATGTCCAGCAATAACATCCAATATTTATAGATTTTAAATGTTCCTGAAACTCCCCTCCCAAAGCCCTTCAAAGTCCCCTTTCCCACCCCCCCTCTCCCCCCCCTCCCTAGACGGCCGATACAGTCATTATATACCTATATAAAAGAAAACAAATCAAACAATATGTTTAGTGCAGATTACCCCCATGTACATCATGTAGAAGTTGTGTCATAATTTACACTTATGATCGGGCATCATAACTTATCCTACCCCATAGTCGTGCCAAGGTGACCATATCTTGTCATAAAGATCCAACTTCCCCCTCTTGCGGTATATCCCCCTCTCCAGAAGTGAAATATAGTTGGCCTGGGTCACAAACTCCCCTCTCGATGGCGGTTCTGTCCCAATCCAATGTTTTGCAATCAACTTGCGTGCAATATATAACAGTCGTGCAATGGCTATCTTGCCTGCATCGTCCACCTGTATCTCATCCACAAACCCCAGCAAACACACCACTGGATCTCGAGGTACACTGCACCCATACGCGCCTCCCACTCTAGCAAGCACCATGATCCAGAATGCTGACAACCGTGGGCATAGCCACAACATGTGGAGCATGCCCGCTGGTTCCATCCGACACCTTGCACATTCCGAGTTTGATCTTAGTTTAATTTTATGTAGAAATTCTGGTGTTCTATATACTCTGTGCAAGATGTAGCGCTGTGACATCCTGCCAGGTTCGCTCAGTGACTGCCTCGGAATCCACTCCAAGATTGCTTCCCATTTGTCATCCTCCAGAGCTCCCACCTCCATCTCCCACCGGCTCCTGGCCCTAAGAGGATACTGAATCAAAAAAGTATGCAATATGTCCCGATACGTGGTCGCTATCACCCCTCTCGTAGGCCCCCCTTCGCAAACGTAGTCAAGAACCAAGTCCCTCTGTATTATCAACTCACCACTCTCCGCCTGTGTCTGAAGCGCATGTTTCATCTGCAGGTACTGATAAGTCCCCCTCTCGTGTAAACCATATTCCTCCCAAAGCATAGAGAATGGTTTAAGCCTCTGTCCTTCCAACACTTGTTGTGCCAACACAATTCCCTTCTCCCTCCATTCTACCAGGCACCCCATTTTGACAATCTCCGGAAGATTAGTATTACCCCACAAGGGAGAGTGGTTTGTCAGTCCCCTCACTCCCCTAATCAACTTCAATTTTCCCCATATATTCTGCATCAACTGCATAGTGGGACATTGCCTTCCCCATCGACCCGTCTTCCACACTAAGTATCAATGGGCTTCTGTTGGTTACTCCTTCCATAACTTTCTGAATAGAGGGTCTTCCTGCCCTCTGTGCCCATCCCCTCACATGCTGAGTCTGTGCCGCTATATAGTATAAATAAGGGTTAGGCAATGCCAGTCCACCCTCATCCTTGGGCCTCTGAAGAAGTTCCAGTCTCAGTCTGGCCTGTTTTTTGCCCCAGATCAGGCTACGAAACAGAGAATTGATCTGCCGGAACCTGGCCCGGGAAATGGATATTGGAGCGTTGTGAAAAACGTAGAGCAATTTGGGCATCAGCACCATTTTAATTAAATTTTATTTGGCCAACAACTGAGAGATGCAACCTGTTCCATGCCTTAACTTGTTTTTAATAGTCTCGAGGACTGGCGTCAAGTTCAAATCTAGAAAACTGGTAATGGGAGTCGATACCCAAATCCCAAGGTACTTAAATCTGTCTACCACCTTAAGGCCACCACTCTCCACCACAGATGACATCTCCTCATCCAAAGGGAACATTGTGGACTTGTGCCAATTTATTCTAAGTCCAGACAAGTCGCCATATTTGATCAATAAGTCTCATAGCTCTTGTCAGTGAGACTCCAGAGTCCTCAAGGAACAGCAGAACATCATCCGCATACAGTGCCACCCTCTCTTCCATCCCACCATATCTAAACCCTGTCAGTTCCCTATCACTCCTTAATTTAGCAGCCAACGGTTCCATAACAAGTGCAAATAGAAGTGGAGAGAGGGGACACCCCTGCCTAGTACCCCTCTGCAAACATATTGGTCCAAATAGTGCCCCATTAACCCGCACTCTAGCCACTGGCTGGGAGTATAACAGGCGTATCCATTATAGAAAGATAGGCCCAAAACCCAGGAACTCCAGTATTGCCCATAGAAATTGCCAACTTACACAATCAAAGGCCTTATGGGCATCCAACGAGGCTATAACTCTCCTACCCGCATTGTCAGTTGGTAACTGCATATTAAGGAATAGTCTCCTTAGGTTCACCGCGGTGGACCTGCCAGGCATAAAACCCGACTGGTCAGGGTGTATCAGAGTATTAACAACACCCGTCAGTCTATTAGCCAGGACTTTAGCCAGTATCTTAATGTCTGCGGATAGTAAAGAAATAGGTCTATAGGATTCCGGATGTCCCAAGTCCTTGCCCTCTTTAGGTAGAACAACAATTGTCGCCTCTCTCATGGATGCAGGCAGCACCCCTTCCTCCCTCGACCATTCTAACACTTCCTGCAGCTTTGGCAACAATACCTCCTCCAAGCGTTTATAGCGTTCCGCTGGTATCCCGTCTGCCCCCGGCGCCTTATCGTTGGCCATGGACGCCAAAGCTATACTTAATTCTTCATATGTAATCGGGGCCTCCAAGGTAGCTCTATCTGTTTCTGACAACCTAGGCAGCTGCAGGTCAGCTAAATATGCCTCAATACTATCCGTGCTGGCCTCCGCCCCAGAGGAATATAATCTCCTATAGAAATCCAGGAAAATGTCCCCAATATCCGCGGAGTCTGTTGTCTTAGACTTATCTGGCCTATACATCGAGTAGACAAATGGAGTCTTCCTCTGCGCCGAGGCCACCAACGACAGCAAATGCCCAACCTTCTCTCCCTCCTCATAAAATGCCATCCGTCTAAATTCATTTCTTTTGAGCGCCTTATCAATTTTGAACCCATCCAGCTCCTCCTGTGCAGTCCGCAGTCTAGTCGCTGCTCTTCCCCCGCCCCCTTGTATCAGAGCCTCCTCAGCCTGCCTCACCGCTTCCAATTTCTCACCTTCCTCCTGTCTTGTTATAGTTTTCCGCATGTTTATTTCTTTAATTAATAGTCCCCTTAAATATGCCTTCATTGCGTCCCAAATAATTGACGGACTAGCTGTATGATCATTAAACATAAAAAATTCCACAACCTCTTTTTGTATCTGAATCATATTTATGGACTGCATCCATGCCGGGTGTAGTTTCCAGCTCTCCTTACTGCCCCTCACCACTTCCCCAGATCGTACCATGACACATACAGGTTTACGATCAGAAATAACTCTGGGCAAATAATCGACCGTCAGTACCAACTCGTCCATACGACCATTCCCCAGAGCCATGTCTATACGTGAAAGCGTATTATGAGTAGTGGAATAACAGGAGAAGCATCTGACGCCCGGATTCCTTTCCCTCCAGATATCACGTAACCCTAGTTCTTGAAGGAGAATCCCAAAGGGGGTAACATGGCCCTGAGTCCTAAGTGGATTATTCTTAAATTTGTCCAAATAATCGTCCTGGACATTATTCAGATCTCCCACTAAAAGCATAGGTATCTCACCCAAACGCCCCATCCACTCCATAACTTCTTTGATCTTCCCACTCGAGTAGGGCGGCGGAATGGACATAGCCACGATGGCCATCAATCGTCCCTGTACTTTACACACCACTATAACATATTGTCCCTCTGTGTCCACACAGGTTTCTATTGCTTCAAATTTAGTGGTCCTAGGGATCATCACAGACACCCCCCCTCGAGTAGGAAGAGTACATAGAATGGTAGGACTCCTGAATCCATCTTTTCTGCACAAGATCCAACTTTTCCTTTACCAAATGCGTTTCCATTAGACATATAATCATTGGTTTCTGGTCTAGAATATATTGAAACACAGCCGCCCTCTTAGTAACATCAGACATCCCCCTCACGTTCCTGCCCAATACCTTAATGTCAGCCATCCCATGTAATCTGCGTTCTTATAACCATTCTCTGCCGTCTAGATTCCCTCTTCCCTCTGTTCCTCCCCCCCCCACCCCATCCTCCCCAACTTCCCCCCCCCCCCCGTTGTCTCCCCACTACCCTAGTACATCCGCCACCATCAGGCAGTTCGGGTCTCCAAATCCTAGCGATTGTCGTCCTCCACCTTCTCCTATCCATTGACGGCGTATTCAACCTGTCCTCCTCCCGCCTAATTGAACGCCACTTAATACCTTATCAAGGTAACAGCCCAACATTTTTCATAAAAACACATAGTACACATTTCCCCTTCTCTGAATATTTTTTTTTTTTTAAGATCGTAAGACACATTGTGACCCCAGAGTCCCGAAAAAAAAAAATCCCCCGCATCCAACAGCGCGACCTCTCATAAATGTCCAGAAAAAGGAGAATAAAAAAAAAATTCAAAAGGTCCGGATAAAAAATCCTGTAACAAAAACAGTCCAGCAACAAGTTCTGATAATTGTCAAACATTCCCATTCCTTTTCCTGCAGAATGGTAGCAAGCGATCCAGCATCAGTCAAACCATATACATCTCAGCCTTTGCTCGCTCTGAGCCGTTTAGCATTGGAATCCAGCCATTGAGACGCCTCCTCTGGTGAAACAAAAAATTGTACCTTCCCCAACGCGGCCACTGTCTAGCGGGAAAGAACATTGAATATTGCACTCCCAGCTCCCGCATTCTCTTTTTAACACCAGTAAATTCTCTCTGTTACCTTTGTACGATCGGCGAGTAATCTGGGTATATCGCAATCTCTTGGCCGTTATATGTCATGTCCTCCGCATCCCTCGCCTTTCTCAGGATTATGTCTCGATCCCTAAAGTTCAAGATCCGGGCCAGGATGGTACGAGGCTCCGATCCCGGTGGCCGGGGCTGCATCGGAACCCTATGGGCTCTTTCCACAGCATAAACTTTTGTTAAGGATGACTCTCCAATTTTATCTTTCAACCATTGTTCAATGAACGCGGTGGGATGCCTTCCCTCCACTTTCTCAGGGAACCCCACTAGCCGGAGATTATTCCTCCGCGATCTGTTCTCCAAGTCGTCATTTTTTGCCAATACCTCAGCCAGCAGCTTATTATGTTTGTTGTCAGACTGCTGCAATTGCTGCACTCTATCCTCTGTGGCTCCAACCCTCTCCTCCACCTCAGACATACGTGCATCAGATTTCTTTAAAGCCACATTGATGCTGGCAATTTCTCCTTTTAATCCCTGAACAGTGGTAGCTAAGTGTTCAGAGTCATTTTCATAGATGACACTAAAGTAAATAAGTCCTTCATAGTGGGCTCCTCTGGGATCTCCAGTCCCTGCTGCTGTTGCTCATCCGTCCCCTCCTCCCTCTCTGCAGCCTCAGCCCTCGACTCCACCTCTCCCTCAGATCCATTGTCATCCTCCTCCACATGGCCTTCTCCCTCCTCCTCACCCACCTCGTGGTCTGCACTATGGTGAGCATACTTCTGCAGCTTCATAGCTGCTGTCATACGTCTTTGGCAAGCCGCATTCTCCCGCTCCGCTTCCAGGCGGGCAGCGGCGCCATCTTGGGAGCCCCCTCCTCCTCCTGCTCCCAGCTCTTGTTGCCGGCGGCGGGGCATAGCGTCGCTCCGGAGGCCTCCGGTGTCAGTCTTCCGCCTCCAGGCAGTGCACTCACTGCTGCAGGGGCTTGCTGTAGCAATATAAAACCGGGCTAGTGAGGATAATATAGCGGCGTTCGGCGGGAGCTCTTCACCGTGCGTCCGCTCACATGCTCCGCTAGGCCACGCCCCTACATATGGATTTTTGACCTGACAGTTTTCCTTTTAAAGTTCTCTGAAGAATGTTCTGCTACGCTGAATGGACTTGGGCATGCAATTAATCAAGATTCACTGCTTGCAGCTCCCTTTGCAGTTGATAACCAGTGATGTCCCAGACAATCTGGAGACTGCATTCCATAGTAGCATATTTTGGCCACAAAGACTGCTGACTGTAGCATGAACACCATGTGGCATGGCGTTGTTGTGTTGAAAAATGGTACTTAGGACAGTTCCACATTCAATTTGTGCAGGCCTGTTCATTAAGTTGCCTGCATGGTCTGAAAACTAATTTCCATCTATAATTGTGTCCAAGATTAAAGTGGATCTCATCACTGAAGAAGATAGAACTCCATTACGTTCTTCTCCATCATTATGGCCACTGAGAGTGGTGACGTGAGGTCCATGGACCAGCTACAGCTGAACTTCTGGCTTGTAGCCCAATCTCTTGTAAATGCCCCCTTTATGGTTTGTGTAGACAATGATGCCTTAGGCTTAGTATAAGAACCAGAGAAACAGCGGAGTTTATGCGCAATTAAAATTGAGTAATTTTATTACTAAGTTATAAACAGGTACACCTAAAAGGCATCCAGGTTCTGGCGGTCATGTACAAGTTCTTATGCCACAGATGGAATAAGCCTCAACACAGGGCAATAATAAAATGAATGTGCTAGATGCTACAAATCGCATAGCTATGTTAGTATTACAATGTTGTGCTTCTATTGCACATATTCCCAGTTTACATAGTCATTTGGATAACATCCAGCTACATACAACGTACATAAACATATAGCAAGTTACAAAGCACGAGTTACATTTCACAGTACAATTGTACAGCATATGCAAATCAGATATTACCCAGTGATGGTGCGGTTATAAGGACCGTTGGGTGGAGGGACAGGAACTCCCCCACAAATCCTTATTAATGCATCTTTTTATACCGGCAGACCTTATAATTCCATATGAAGTACACATATCTGGGATGGAAGATACAGACATGAAGGCAAAGATGAATTAAATAATGGAAGATCAATTATCAATTACTAATTATTACTTAAGTTATTGGATCTTCCATGTTGTAATGTCACTATGTCCTGTGCGCTTCTAATAGGTAAAATGGATGTGGTGTGCATGTGCGCACTTTTGGATTTCACCACTTCTCCTCTTGGCATCACCAAGCATCTTGGGGAGGTCCCGATTGGCCTGACAACTGCCGGGCTTCTGGGATCGTGTCACGACGTTGACACCAGCCGAGGAGGAGTTGCGTGGTCTTCAGCGTCTGCGCATGCGCCGAGACACACATCCAATTGGACGATGCTGGTCAGGTGACCGCAACTCCGGAATACAAAAGGTAATGCTGGTTAGCTATGGGTGCGTTCCTCAGTATTAAGCATCCGAATACTGCCACGCGAAACGCATGTAGGGTTTAGACTTGAGTACGGGGGGGGGGGGGGTTCCTGTACCTCCACCCAACGGTCCTGATTACTGCACCATCTCTGAGTAATATCTGATTTGGATATGCTGTACTATTGTACAGTGCCATGTAACTCGTGCTTTGTAACTTGTCATATGATCATATATATGGTATGTAGCTGGATGTTATTCAAATGACTACAGTGTTGGCCAAAAGTATTGACACCCCTGCAATTCTGCAGATGAAGTCCATGGAGCCTCGGTTAAGAGTCTACAACATGGACACCAGCCAGTTATCCCACCAGGGAAGGACCCAGCCCAGGGTATTAGTAGCCCTTAAGTCACTATCCAGCCCTTGCGAGCTTGAAGATATGGCCAGGGGTTTACCATGGACTAGGTATCCAACCACAGACAGCTGTTTCGGGGTTGTTGCCCCTCATCAGTGTGGCGCAGGATTCTGGCTGGGTGGGAGCAATGCTTGATAGACAGACATTACAAAGCACCCACTGACCTTGTGGAGACCAGTGGAGGATAACACTGCGGGCACCAGTTAAAGCACTCAAACACAGTGAAACCCAAGGTGCATTGCTCCCTAAAATTTGAATATGCAGATGAAGTCCATGGAGCCTCGGTTAAGAGTCTACAACATGGACACCAGCCAGTTATCAAACCTGTCTGGTGTCCATGTTGTAGACTCTTAACCGAGGCTCCATGGACTTCATCTGCATATTCAAATTTTAGGGAGCAATGCACCTTGGGTTTCCCTGTGTTTGAGTGCTTTAACTGGTGCCTGCAGTGTTATCCTCCACTGGTCTCCACAAGGTCAGTGGGTGCTTTGTAACCCCTGCAATTCTGTCAGATAATACTCAGTTTCTTCCTGAAAATGGTTGCAATCACAAATTCTTTGGTATTATTATCTTCATTTAATTTGTCTTCAAAGAAAAAAACACAAAAAGAATTGTCCTAAAGCCAAATTGGATATAGTCCCACACCAAACATAAAAAAGGGAGTGGACAAAAGTATTGGCAGTGTTAGAAAAATCATGTGATGCTTCTCTAATTTGTGTAATTAACAGCACCTGTAACTTACCTGTGGCACCTAACAGGTGTTGGCAATAACTAAATCACACTTGCAGCCAGTTGACATGGATTAAAGTTGACTCAACCTCTGTCCTGTGTCCTTGTGTGTACCACATTGAGCATGGAGAAAAGAAAGAAGACCAAAGAACTGTCTGAGGACTTGAGAAACCAAATTGTGAGGAAGCATGAGCAATCTCAAGGCTACAAGTCCATCTCCAAAGACCTAAATGTTCCTGTGTCTACCGTGCGCAGTGTCATCAAGATGTTAAGCCCATGGCACTGTGGCTAACCTCCCAAGATGTGGACAGAAAAGAAAAATTGACAAGAGATTTCAACGCAAGATTGTGCGGATAGTGGATAAAGAACCTCGACTAACATCCAAACAAGTTCAAGCTGCCCTGCAGTCCGAGGTTACAAGAGTGTCAACCCGTACTATCCGTCGGTGTCTGAATGAAAAAGGACTGTGTGGTAGGAAACCCAGGAAGACCCCACTTCTTCCCCCGAAACATAAAAAAGCCAGGCTGGAGTTTGCCAAAACTTACCTGAGACAGCCTAAAACGTTTTGGAAGAATGTTCTCTCTTTTTGGGCAAAGGCATCAACATAGAGTTTACAGGAGAAAAAAAGAGGCATTCAAACAAAAGAACACGGTCCCTACAGTCAAACATGGCGGAGGTTCCCTGATGTTTTGGGTTTCTTTGCTGCCTCTGGCACTGGACTGCTTGACCGTGTGCATGGCATTATGAAGTCTGAAGACTACCAACAAATGTTGCAGCATAATGTAGGGCCCAGTGTGAGAAAGCTGGGTCTCCCTCAGAGGTCATGGGTCTTCCAGCAGGACAATGATCCAAAACACACTTCAAAAAGCACTAGAAAATGGTTTGAGAGAAAGCACTGGAGACTTCTAAGGTGGCCAGCAATGAGTTCAGACCTGAATCCCATAGAACACCTGTGGAGAGATCTAAAAATGGCAGATTGGAGAAGGCACCCTTCAAATATCAGGGACCTGGAGCAGTTTGCCAAAGAAGAATGGTCTAAAATTCCAGCAGAGCATTGTAAGAAACTCATTGATGGTTACCAGAAGCGCTTGATCGCAGTTATTTTGGCTAAAGGTTGTGCAACTAAGTATTAGGCTGAGGGTGCCAATACTTTTGTCTGGCCCATTTTTGGAGTTTTGTGTGAAATGATCAATGTTTTGCTTTTTGTTCCATTCTCTTTTTTGTGTTTTTTCATTGAAGACAAATTAAATGAAGATAATAATACCAAAGAATTTGTGAGTGCAATCATTTTCAGGAAGAAACTGAGTATTATCTGACAGATTTGCAAGGGTGTCAATACTTTTGGCCAACACTGTATGTAAACTGGGAATAAGTGCAATAGAAGCACAACATTGTAATACTAACATAGCTATGTGATTTGTAGCATCTAGCTCATTCATTTTATTATTGCCCTGTGTTAAGGCTTATTCCATCTGCAGCATCAAAACTTGTACCTGACCGCCAGAACCTGGATGCTTTTTAGGTGTACCTGTTTCTATCTTTGTAATAAATTACCGTATATACTCGTGTATAAGCCGACCCCCCTACTTTTGCCCCCAAAAACTGGGAAAACTTATTGACTCGCGTATAAGCCGAGGGTGGACTCCAGCACAGGTATACAACCCCCAGCAGTGAGGTATACAGCAGCCTCCCCAGTGGTAGTATACAGCAGCAGCCCCAGTGGTAGTATACAGCAGCCCCAGAGGTATATACAGCCCCATATGCAGCCCCAGAGGTATATGCAGCCCCAGAGGTATATGCAGCCTCATATGCAGCCCCAGAGGTATACGCAGCCCCATATGCAGCCCCAGAGGTATATGCAGCCCCATATGCAGCCCCAGAGGTATATGCAGCCCCAGAGGTATATGCAGCCCCAGAGGTATATGCAGCCCCAGAGGTATATGCAGCCCCATAGGTATATGCAGCCCCAGATGTATATGCAGCCCCAGATGTATATGCAGCCCCAGAGGTATATGCAGCCCCATATGCAGCCCCATAGGTATATGCAGCCCCATAGGTATATGCAGCCCCATAGGTATATGCAGCCCCATAGGTATATGCAGCCCCAGAGGTATATGCAGCCCCATATGCAGCCCCAGAGGTATATGCAGCCCCAGAGGTATATGCAGCCCCAGATGCAGCCCCAGAGGTATATGCAGCCCCAGAGGTATATGCAGCCCCAGAGGTATATGCAGCCCCAGAGGTATATGCAGCCCCATATGCAGCCCCATATGCAGCCCCAGAGGTATATGCAGCCCCATATGCAGCCCCAGAGGTATATGCAGCCCCAGAGGTATATGCAGCCCCATATGCAGCCCCATATGCAGCCCCATAGGTATATGCAGCCCCATAGGTATATACAGCCCCAGAGGTATATACAGCCCCAGAGGTATATGCAGCCCCATATGTATATACAGCAGCAGCAGCCCCAGCCCCAGGGCTGTATACAGCAGCAGCAGCCCCAGCCCCAGGGCTGTATACAGCAGCAGCCCCAGGGCTGTATACAGCCGCAGCCCCAGGGCTTTATACAGCAGCAGCCCCAGGGCTGTATACAGCCGCAGCCCCAGGGCTGTATACAGCCGCAGCCCCGGAGGTATACAGGCCCCCCATCAAGTTCCAGGGCCCCCCCCCACTTGCGCGCCAGCCTGTAAGGTAAATTCATACTTACCAGTGTCCAGTCGCGCCGCCCGCAGCTGCCGACATGACGATCCCGGGCTCCATTCAGCGTCTTCCCGCGGCTTCCTGTAGTCGCGGGCAATGACGTCATTGCCCGCGACTACAGGAAATGCGGAAGACGCTGAATGGAGCCCGGAATCGTCATGTCGGCAGCTGCGGGCGGCGCGACTGGACACTGGTAAGTATGAATTTACCTTACAGGCTGGCGCGCAAGGGGGGGGGGCCCTGGAACTTGATGGGGGGCCTGTATACCTCCGGGGCTGCTGCGGTATTTTTTTTTTTTTTTCATATACCGTATATACTCGCGTATAAGCCGAGGGGGGACTTTTCAGCCCAAATTTTGGGCTGAAAAACTCGGCTTATACGCGAGTATATACGGTACTCAATTTTAATTGCACATTAAACTCTCTGGTTTTTGTATTTGTTCATGATGTTGAGGTGTTTGGGTTTATAGGGCAGCGTAGTCTCCCCTGACCCCCAATTTGAAGCAAAACTACATGAAGTTTTTTTTTTTTTTTAATTAACTTAGGCTTAGTATGTGACATCTAATTTTACTGGCAGAACAAAGTCAATCACAATCGGCCATTTTTCAATCATGTTCAGAAAATGTGAGCGATGTTATGAGAACACCTGCATGTGAGAACCTTGTCTCGTCCTCCTACCAGGATTATGGTGTACATGGCATAATGTATGGGTACCAGACACCTCTTATCTAAATTCCAGGTACACTGACTGCTCAATGTTGCATTGATGTGTTCGTGGAACCAGTAGTGCAGCCATTTCTCCAATGTGTCCCAGGAGCTAGTTTCCAGAACAACTGTGCCAGACCTCATGTTGCCCATGCTACTGTGAGCAGCCTGCGTGGCCTAAATGTCCTGCATGGCCTGCAGCCTCTTTGGATTTGTCCTCCGTTAAATACACCTATGAACTAATAATATGCCAATTGTATAGGGAGATCCCAGCATCGGAATGCTGATTTGCACGCACAAATGCATTCATTGGGCAGAACACCCCACAGACAAATATTAGTAGTCTCGTTGATGGTGTGTCGAGGCAAATTGGTGTATTTCTGTTCATCACACTTGAAGCTGAGTAAGTCGAGATGTTTTCAAAACTGACTCAACTTTTTTCTTTTTTTTTTTTTTTAAAAGCATTGATGTTTTGATCCTATGATTTCCATAATTATGCAATTTTTCCTTCATGGTGTTGCAATTTGTGTTGAGTGTATTTAGAGGATCTGAGATACCAAGTTTTCAAATATTTATAAAATAATTTTTTTTATTCTATTTAATTTTGAATGCAGAAACAGAAATTCTGTAGTATGGAATCTGTGCATATGATTTAAAATTTGTATTAACTATTTTCACAGCAAAATGATGACAATGTGGGTAAGGGTAAAATGGCGAGTGCACTGATATTTTCCTAATTGGTCCTTTTAAATACAAAAAAATTTGTTGTGCATTTTTTCAGATAGAAGAAAGGTAGCATAATAGATTCACCTAGATTGTTGTAAACCTTGGGAATGAATTGATCACTGCATCAGAATCTGTGAAATGCAAATAATTCCCAAAGTTCTGTGCTTTCTATTGAGAAATATGCTTTGTATTTGCTAAAAAAGAAGGAACCCCTAGTAATGCATTACAAATCTTTCCACTCTGTAAACACTTAGACTTTTTTTTCACATTGGCTATTTTTAAATTAACATTTTTTTCCTTCTTTCTTCTCTATTTCAAGAGTGCTCTGTGGGATCTTCCTGTGAGAAATGGATCGATGTAAACACGTCGGACGTCTACGCTTGGCGCAAGACCACTCCATATTGAATCCTCAGAAATGGCGCTGTGTAGACTGCAATACAAGAGAATCAGTTTGGGCATGTCTTAAGTGTTCACATGTGGCTTGTGGACATTATATTGAAGAACATGCATTGCGCCACTTTCAGGAAAGCAGCCACCCCTTGGTTATGGAGGTGCACGAACTTTATGTCTTCTGCTATTTGTGCCAGGACTATGTGTTCAATGATAACCCAGAGGGAGACTTAAAGCTACTGAGAAGTGCACTTTCTGCTGTAAGGAGTCAAAAACAGGAAGCCTCAAGTCGAAGAAGCTTGAGGTCACAAGCTACAGCGAGTGAAGTGTCTGGATGCCATAGGTCATTGCAAGGACAGCCATTGATGCTTAAGGCATTACGTCATAGACGCCAAACTTTGTTGACAAAGGCATTACGACTTTGGTTTGAAAAATCTTCTAGGGACAACTGAAATTGGAAGAAAGAAAACATCGAGCAGAACTTGAGAAGAAAAAAATAGAGGCCAGGTTAAGGAGACTGGAAGTTAAACGGCGTCTTTTAGAAGAACTTGCAAACACTCCTCCCAGGAAAAGTGCCCGTCTGCTGTCACATACGCACAGGGATAACCTTATTCCTCGCAAATTCAGGGACATGACAACCAGCAGTTCTGCTTCAAGGAAAGAAGCCCAAAGACGGTTTAATGAGCTGTATTCTATCAAGCCTACTGTGACTCCTGGAGTGACTGGGCTTCGCAACCTTGGAAACACCTGCTACATGAACTCTATACTGCAAGTGCTCAGCCACCTGCAGAAGTTCAGGGAATGCTTCCTCACCCTGGACCCCAGTGAGAAAGAAGAACTTTTGGCAAATAAAGGCACCAATGGCAAGCTCCCTATGGGTAACATTGCTTCAGGGTACCCATCTGGGGGCCACGGGCTAAATGGAGGGGGGTCATCAATCAAAAAAAGCCTGGAGCTAATTCAAGCCAAGGAACCTAGCACCAAACAACTGTCCCTTTGCCATGAACTGCACACTCTCTTCCGTGTAATGTGGTCAGGGAAGTGGGCGCTGGTTTCGCCCTTTGCCATGTTACATTCTGTGTGGAGTCTCATACCAGCTTTCAGGGGATATGACCAACAAGATGCCCAAGAGTTCCTGTGTGAGCTACTGGACAAAGTGCAACAGGAACTGGAGTCTGAAGGTAGCAAGCACAGGATACTCATCCCCATCTCCCAGAGGAAGCTCACCAAACAGGTGTTGAAAGTAGTAAACACAATATTCCATGGACAACTGCTCAGTCAGGTGAGATCCCAGGCAGTGGCTAATTTCCCAAATCTTTCAATCTTTTTCTCCAGTTGTTCGTGTCTGTGCTTTTGGATGGTATGTTTTTGTTTTTTGTTTTTTTGTGTGTTTTACTCAATGAAATGAGAAAAAATGCGTACATGTTGCGTTTTAACAGACTGTCACATGATCGGTGGATATCAAAAACTTTTAAAGGGGTTTTCCATTCTCAAGAAGTGTGTCTCCCAGGTGCAGTTTGTTGAGAAAAGAAAATTAAACTGGTCTTTACTCGCTCTGCCAGGGTCTGTTATCCGCAGCGCTGCCATCACATTGACAGCGCTGCAGCCAATCCGTGAGCTTTGGGGCGTGTGGCATCTTTTCAGGCCAGAGCCTTTGCTTGGCGTTCTGTCATATGTGATGCTGCAGACAATAACAGACACTTCCAGTGCTGGAATGAATGATAGTAATCTGCTCCAGTACTGACCTCAGCCAATGGGTGTGTAGTGGATGGCAGAATGCCAGGCACCTATAAAAGTGGTACTTTGTCTGGCTGTGAGCTAAGGAAGAAAAGCACATGGTGCTGCCCAGTCTGGAGAGCCACATGTAAACAAACTGGGTGCCGGAAGTGACCTTCTGGAGGAAACAAAATTTAAAGGGGTTTTATATATTACAATACAAATACAACATACAACATTTTTATTAAACTTTTATATTTCGGGCTCAGACAACCTCATTAACAACATATTTTGGAAAGGGGTTGGCAACAGGAGCTCTTCAAAGGTGAAATGGCATTCTTAGCCATTAGTAGCCAAAATTGTGCCCCTAAAGTAATACTGCTTTTTTTTTTTTTTTCTTTTCTGAGCTAGTTTTGAATACATTACAAAGTATAGATCTTAAAGTGGGCTTTTGTTTGGGGGTATTCTGACACCGGCCCCTCAGTCACTACAAAAGGTGAAGTGGTCCCCAAAAATATCATGGGTTTTGTAAATTAAATTTTGTTTAAAAAATTAAAATAAAAATTGTTGCTAAACTTATTTTTATTTTTTCTAACACCCTAACAAAAAAGCATTAAAAAATGATGCTTCCACAAAGTAGACTTGTGGTAAATTTCATTATCTATTTTGTATGCTATAGCTATTTTAAGTACACAAAGATTCACAGTACGAAAATTGCACATTTTTATCTAAACGGTCCTCAAATTTACAACATTTTCATGAATTCAGATCATATCAACCTACAATTACCGTGATCATAAAGTGAACTATCACAAAAAAAAAGAAAACCTTTAAAGTGTAAAGGCCCTGTCTCCCATAACAATATCGTTAGAGAGATCGTTGTAACTGTGACGTTACAACGATCTCTCCAGCGATATTGTTATGTGTGACACTTAGCAGCAATCAGGCCCCTGCTGTGAGGTCGCTGATTGTAGCAAAGTGCTGCGGGTAATTTTTTGATCGTTGGTTTCCCGCTGGTCAACACGCATCGCTGCGTGTGACCATGAGAAACCAGCGATCAGTGACCTCACAGGCTGGTAACCATGGTAAACACTGGGTATGTAGGCAGCGCACGCTGCCTAGATACCTGGTGTTTACCATGGTTACCAGCAGTGGTGAACTAACCCTCCCTGCTGCCTGAGTGCAGAGCTGGGGGGTGCTTTCAGAGGCACCCGTGCTGAATTGAGGAGCAGGGGGGGAGCAGGTTGGGGATTTCAGCTACAGCGGTACCTGTTCTCAGAGTACAGCTCAGCTGCTCTGGGCACCACCCCCTGCCACTCTGACGCTCTCCTGACGCTAGTAACTATGATAAACTGCGGGTATCCAGGCAGCGCGCGCTGCCTAGATACCCGGTGTTTATCCTAGTTACCAGCGTTCTTCCTGCTTAGCGCTGCCTGTAAGCAGGGAGGACGCTGGTAACTATGATAAACACTAGGTATCTAGGCAGTGCGCACTGCCTGGATACCCGCAGTTTATCATAGTTACCAGCGTCCTCCCTGCTTACAGGCAGAGCTAAGCAGGGAGGACGCTGGTATCAGCGATGTAGGAGGTGGCTCCCATGCCCCTGATCGTTGGGGAGATCTGCCTGTTTGACAGCTCCCCAGCGATCAGGTAACGACACTCCAGCGATCCCGGCAGGTCGTTATTGCTGTCGGGATCGCTGGAGTGATCGTTATGTGAGACAAGGCCTTAACTGTCATTTCATTGAGTTAAAAAAAAAAAAATACAATACTGCACTGGTTGTTAATGATGGGTCACATAGCAGCTAAGATAATGCTTTTTTTGTGCCATATACCTTATTTTCTCATATTTTTCTGTGCTCTATTAAAAACCTAAGGATAGAGGCCTAATTTTTATGTTAACTTCATGCTTTTGAATGTCTGACAGCAGTACCAACTCCTGATGAGCATTTGTTTGAGAGCTGTGATTGCTGCGAGGTGGCCTTCCTGTCACTCGCCTTGTTTCAATCACCTCTCCCTGATGACTCCTCATATTCAAGAAACAGACTGTGATATGAGCATAGATTCTGGTGTGGTGGCAAGTGAACTTGTAATCTCTTCTCCATTCCTTACCATTTCCCCCCTCAAAACAGGAGGTCTTTAGAGGACAGAAGTGACAAAGCTGTGGTGAGAGACTGCGGTGACTTTCTGTTCCAGGACGGTGATAGAAGCTGCGGGGAAGTAACTACAGGGCCATTGTCCTGTGATGTTCTGTTTGAGGCTTTCCTCAAATGAAACATCACATGAAGTAAAGGAGAAAACGACATATGTAGGGATTAGCTCTATATACAGTATTTTTTGAACTATAAGACACACTTTTTCCCCCTCAAAATCTGTGTACCGGGTCACCGGAGACAGGCTGTAGGTTTCCCTGCTAGTGATCACATGTGTCTGCTGTATAAGTTAATTTAATATTTACTGCCCCCTCCCTATCACCTATCACTACTGAATTTGGCACTGAGAGATGGGCAGGGGAGAAGCACCATATTAAATTAGCTTAAATAGAAAGAACACGTGATCACCCATCATTGCTGCAGCCATGAGAAGTCACATCTCTGGATATTCAGTGCTTCCCACACATTATCATTGGTGTGGAGCAGTGAATATCCCGAAACAATAGAATACACTCGCCGTCTATCGCTCCTTTTTAGCATCATGATGTCCTGTTATGCTTGCAGCTGATGGCATGTGGAGCGTGGAGCAAGACAGTGATGTAATCGGCTCATCACTGCACACTCACACGTTGATCAGCTGCTGGCAGGATAACACATAAGGAGGGTGTCATGCTGAGGCGGGGGAGCAATGGACAGTAAGTATAATTGTTTATTTTTAGTGCGCTGTGATCAGGGGTCATATATACCAGGTTGAGGGACATGCCAGGATGGGGAACATATAACAGGATGGAGGACATATATACCTGGAAGGGGCTCAGGATGGGGACATTCGTACAGAATTTGGGGACATTAACTCTAAAACAGGGTCAGCAGCAGCTTTCCCCCCGCTCCCATAAGTGCATCTGACCACATTTATGGTTTAAATTTTTTTCCCTATTTTCCTCCTTTAACCCCTTCATGACCCAGCCTATTTTGGCCTTCCTGACCTGGCCATTTTTTGCAATTCTGACCAGTGTCCCTTTATGAGGTAATATTTCTGGAACGCTTCAACGGATCATAGCGATTCTGAGATTGTTTTTTCATGACATATTGGGCTTCATGCTAGTATTAAATTTAGGTCGATAATTTTTGTGTTTATTTGTGAAAAAATCAAACATTTTGCAAAAATATTGAAAATTTTGCAATTTTTAATTTTTATTCTGCTAAACCAGAGAGTTATGTGACTCAAAATAGTTAATAAGTAACATTTCCCACATGTCTACTTTACATCAGCACAATTTTGGAAAAAAAAAAAAAATTTTGTTAGGAAGTTATAAGGGTTCAAAGTTCATCAGCAATTTCTCATTTTTCCAGCAAAATTTACAAAACCATTTTTTAGTGACCACATCACATTTGAAGTCCCTTTGAGGGGTGTACATGACAGAAAACACCCAAAAGTGACACCATTCCAAAAACTGCACCCCTCAAGCTACTCAAAACTACCTTCAAGAAGATTATTAACCCTTCAGGTGCTTCACAGGAACTAAAGCAACGTGGAAGGAAAAAATGGACATTTTAATTTTTCCAACTAAAATGTTCTTTTAGCCTCAATTCTTTCATTTTCACATGGGCAACAGGATAAAATGGATCCTACAATTTGTTGGGCAAGTTCTCCTTAGTACACCGATACCTCATATGTGGTCATAAACCACTGTTTGGGCGCACGGCAGGGCTCAGAAGGGAAGGAGCGCCATTTTACTTTTGATGCTAACTTTCAATTCAAAAAGTAAAATGGCGCTCCTTCACTTCTGAGCCCTGCCGTGCGCCCAAACAGTGGTTTATGACCACATATGAGGTATCGGTGTACTCAGGAGAACTTGCCCAACAAATTTTAGGATCCATTTTATCCTGTTGCCCATGTGAAAATGAAAAAATTTAGGCTAAAAGAAAATGTTTGTAAAAAAAAAAAGTACTTTTTCATTTTTACGGATCAATTTGTGAAGCACCTGGGGGTTCAAAGTGCTCACTATGCATCTAGATAAGTTCCTTGGGGGGTCTAGTTTCCAAAATGGGGTCACTTGTGGGGGAGCTCCAATGTTTAGGCACTCGGGGGCTCCCCAAACGCGACATGGTGTCCGCTAACCATTTGGGCCAATTTTTTATTCAAATTGTTAGCGGAGACCATGTTGCGTATGGAGAGCCCCTGTGTACCTAAACATTGGAGCTCTCCCACAAGTGACCCCATTTTGGAAACTAGACCCCCAAAGGAACTTATCTAGATGGGTGGTGAGCACTTTGAACCCCCAGATACTCCACAAATTGATCTGTAAAAATGAAAAAGTACTTTTTTTTTCCACAAAAAGTTTCTTTTTTAATTTTTACGGATCAATTTGTGAAGCACCTGGGGGTTCAAAGTGCTCACTATGCATCTAGAAAGGTTCCTTGGGGGTCTAGTTTCGAAAATGGGGTCACTGGTAGGGGAGCTCCCATGTTTAGGCACGCAGGGGCTCTCCATACGTGATATGGTGTCAGGTGGTTGGTATGTGGTGTAGTGTATGTCAGGTTGGTTTGTGGTGTAATGTACATCTACATGTGGTGTAGAAAACACCACACACACAAACCTGATGTACACAACACACACACACACACACACACCACCCCACACACCAACCTGAGACACGTCAGGTTAGTGTGTATGGTGTAATGTATGTCAGGTTGGTGTGTGGTGTAGTGTACGTCAGATGGTGTGTGTGGTGTAGTGTACATGTGGTGTAGTAAACACCACACACCCCAACCTAACTTATACTACACAACACACACACACCACCCTGATGTACACCACACCACACACCAACCTGAGACACGTCAGGTTAGTGTGTATGGTGTAATGTATGTCAGGTTGGTGTGTGGTGTAGTGTACGTCAGGTTGGTGTGTGTGGTGTAGTGTACATCTACATGTGGTGTAGTAAACACCACACACACAAACCTGATGTACACAACACACACACACACACACAACCCTGATGTACACCACACACCAACCTGACACACGTCAGTTAGTGTGTATGGTGTACTGTATGTCAGGTTGGTGTGTGGTGTAGTGTACGTCAGGATGGTGTGTGTGGTGTAGTGTACATGTGGTGTAGTAAACACCACACACCCCAACCTAACTTATACTACACAACACAACACAACACACACACACCACCCTGATGTACACCACACTACACACCAACCTGAGACACGTCAGGTTAGTGTGTATGGTGTAATGTATGTCAGGTTGGTGTGTGGTGTAGTGTACGTCAGTTTGGTGTGTGTGTGGTGTAGTGTGACAGGCTGGAATGTGTGAGTTCTATAGGGAATGTCAGGATGTCCGTCCATGGACGTGTGATAGACTTTGAAGCAGTCTTTCATGCACAGTCCAGGTTTGTCAGGACAGGTTTCACATTGGAAACGCGTGTCCTTTCTTATCCCCCTTTTATAACAGACCCGGCACCTTTTTTGTGATCTCCCTCTTTGGGATGTGTTTGGGATCTCACCGGGAAAATGTTGCCCTGGTTCCATACGGGAACCTCGAGTTCCAGGGGTGCTGGGGCCCGCTCCTTCTTCGCCTCCAAACATCAGGGCTTTTATCACCGCCTCCTGGAACTGGAGGAAGGTGTTGGCGGTCTGGCCTGCACATCGTGATAGCACGTATGCATTATACAGTGCCATTTGAACGATATGCACGGCCAGTTTTTTGTACCACACCTTCGCCTTCCGCATGGCACTGTAGGGCTGGAGGACTTGATCAGAAAGATCAACTCCCCCCATGTATTTATTGTACCCCAAAGCACAGTCCGGTTTGTAGACCTGTGCGGGGGTACCTCTAACGGTGGTGGCCGTGGTGGTGGGACCATGGATTGTGGTCAAGAAAAGGACATCCCTTTTGTCCTTGAACTTGACCACAACCATGTTGCTGCTACATTGGGCTCTGCTCTCACCCTTTGGAAGCAGCTGCCCAACTAGCGTCACAGGGAGACCCCTCTGGTTTCTGCGCACAGTACCGCAAGCGGCGGTAGCTCTGGTAGAAAGGGACTGAAATAGTGGGATACTTGTATAAAAGTTATCAGCGTATAGATGGTAACCTTTATCAAGTAGTGGGTGGATCAGATCCCACACTATTTTCCCACTCACCCCCAGAGCAGGTGGACACTCTGAGGGCTGGATCCTGGAATCCTTTCCCTCATACACTCTAAAGCTGTGGGTGTACCCTGAGGTACTCTCACACAGCTTGTAGAGTTTGATTCCGTACCTTGCCCTCTTGCTGGGCAGGTATTGCCGGAACTGAAGCCTCCCTTTGAAGTGGATGAGGGATTCATCCACACAAATTTCCCTTTTGGGAACGTACACTTCAGCAAACTTGTTGCTGAAGTGTTCGATGACCGGCCGAATTTTGAACAGTCTATCAAAATTCGGGTCATCGCGGGGAAGGCTGTCCGCATTGTCCCTGAAATGTAAAAACTTATGAATCGCCTCAAAACGTTTGCGAAACATAACCATGCCGAATACTGGAGTTTGATATAAAATATCTGTACTCCAGTATTGGCGGATTTCTGGTTTCTTCACAATCCCCATGTGAAGTACCAGTCCCCAATATTTCAACATTTCTACCGAGTCCACGGGACTCCAAGTAGAAAACGTTGAATTTGGGTTTTCGGCCTGGAATTGTTGGGCGTAGAGGTTAGTCTGCTCCACCATGAGACTCACAATGGCCTCAGAGAAATAGACTTTGAAAAAGTCTATTTCCCTGAGGTTTGCCGTCTCAAACTAGATTCCTGATTGGGGAAGGAAATCAGGAATCCGTGGAGTAAATGTTTCAGGGACGGGGGTCCAAACGGGGGCACTAGTGCTAGGTTGGGCGTGACTAGCACTAGGTTGGGCGTTACTCACAGTTGGCTGTGGGTCTTCCTCTATGGCCTCCGGCTCTTCTTCCTCGGCCTCTGGGTCTACTTCCCCGACCTCCGGCTCTTCTTCACCGACTTCCGGACGACTTCTTGTCCTTCGCCGTCTTCGTGGTGGTGGCGAGTCGGTGTCACTGGAGGATGAAGAATGGGAGGAATAGAGGAACGTGGGGTCCTCTCCCTCACTATCAGCTTCGGAGGCAATAATGGCATATGCCTCCTCAGCTGAGTACGTCCTAGACTGGGATGAGCGGGACATTTTGCGTGTGGTGTGTGTGTGTGCGTGTAAAAAAAAAAAAGCTAAACTTTATTCTACTTTTTGTGTGTGTATGTGCGAGTGATTGGTGCAACTTTTTAATTTAGGAAGGGGCTGTCCGGGCAGGGGGGAAAAAGGAGGGGGCTGTCAGAAGCAATGGGGTAAGGAGGGGGCTGTCAGGAGCTAGGGGGTAAGGAGGGGGCTGTCAGGAGCAAGGGGGTAAGGAGGGGCTGTCAGTTGCAAGGGGGTAAGGAGGGGGCTGTCAGGAGCTGGACGGAAGAAGAAGGGGGTGGCAAGCAAGTCGCAGAGCAGGGTGGTGATCACAAGGCGGCGGGGCGATCACGGTGCTGCGGTGGCGATCACGGGCTGCGGGGGCGATTACGGGCGATCACGGGGCGGAGGGGGCGATTACTGGCGATCACGGGGCGGAGGGGGCGATTACGGGCGATCACGGGGCGGAGGGGGCGATTACGGGCGATCACGGGGCGGAGGGGGGCGATCACGGGCGATCACTGGGCTGGGGTGATGGGGGAGCAATCACTGGGCTGGGGGTGAGTGGGGGGCAATCACTGGGCTAGGGGTGAGTGGGGGGCAATCACTGGGCTAGGGGTGAGTGGGGGGGGCAATCACTGGGCTAGGGGTGAGTGGGGGGGCAATCACTGGGCTAGGGGTGAGTGGGGGAGCAATCACTGGGCTAGGGGTGAGTGGGGGGAGCAATTACTGGGCTAGGGGTGAGTGGGGGGGCAATCACTGGGCTAGGGGTGAGTGGGGGGAGCAATCACTGGGCTAGGGGTGAGTGGGGGGAGCAATCACTGGGCTAGGGGTGAGTGGGGGGGGGCAATCACTGGGCTGCACAGGGCACTGTAGGGGAGCGGATCAGAGTGCACTAAAGTGACCGCAGGGGGAGCTGCGCACAGGGCACCGGAGCGGCGCACAGGGCACCGGAGCACAAGGCTCCGGTGTTAGCAGATTACCAGGCAGGCGGCAGTCGGCGGCAGCAATCGGCGGCAGCAGCGGGGGCAATCGGCGGCAGCAGGTCAGGCAGCAGGTCAGGGAGCGGGGGCAGCGGCGGCAAGGGTCCTCCCTCTTCAGTCTCCACGGACAGCATGAGGCTGAAGGGGGAGGGAAGGACAGGTCACAACACCCCTCCACCTCTGATTGGAGGGATTGCGTCACATGGACGCTACCACCAATCAGATCTGGAGGGGGTGACACACAGGGCACCTTCCTCCAGCCAATGGTCGGTGCTTTGCAGCGCTGGCCATGGCTGAAGTGCAGTAGTTCACCAATTTTCATTGGTGAACTATTACGATCACTCTGATTTGACTGTGTCAGTTTCAACAGCCAATCAGAGTGATCAAAGTCATGTAGGGGCTAAGCCACCCCCCTGGGGTGAAGTAGAGGTCCTCACATTCCAGCAGCTTCGGTCACCTTTCAGTGAACCCGGTTACCGGAGCCGCTGCAACGAGATCCCGCCATGACGTCGTGGGACGTCACAGGTCGGGAACGCATCGACTTCTATGACGTCCCACGACGTCACAGGTCGTGAAGGGGTTAAACCATGGTGCATCTTATGGTCTGGTTTGTCTCATAGTCTGAAAAATATGGTAGATAAGACTTTAAGGCTGGTTTCACACCACAGTTTTTTCACTGATCAAACTATTAGGCTATGTTCACATGTAGCATTTTTTTTGCTGCATTTTCATTTTTTCGGCAGTGAAAACGTTGCTTTCAAATTGCTTGTTGTGTTTCTACTAATAAAAAGGTCATTACTTTGAAACGTGTCAAGAATAAACTGAACGGTTACCCTCATATGACTTTTATTGGAACTCCTTTAAATGTACAACAAGCAGTATGGGATACCCACACCATCTTTTTATTTTTTTTTGTTTCTGCACAATGATCTCCATAAATACGCCTGGCATCATAATTCTGTGTGGTTGGAATGATCATGGAATACTAATAACCATAAACTTATATTAGCGTCCGTATCTGGAGGCTCCTGGACCCAGAAGGACAATAGAGTTCCCCCTCCATCTGCAGGTTCAGTAGGACTCAAAACCTTTGTCCGACTTGAAACCTTATGACCACTCCTTATGCTGTTGAAGCCTTTTGCTAAACTGTGAACTGGTCTTGTCAGTAGACCCGGAGATAAATACTTTTTTGAATATCTTAATCCAAGAAGTGCCAAAATATCGTGAACTCCCTGGTATCAAAAGGCTAAATGAGAGCTCAAAGTAACATTAATTTAGTAGAATCAAACTGAACCATTAAATTGCCCCTTTGAAATACAATAATTAAATGTAACCCTTTACAATACACAATTGTGTGTGTGAATCTATTTCTGGCCATTTTATGACTTACATCCTGGACTTTCACTAATTTTCCCTTCTGAAGACTCTATCTCTGTTATTAATTGACTCTAACCTATTGGGTGTAGACGAGCGGTTATGTCACCCAAACAAGATTCACAGAGAGAATCCTAATATGAGGCCTACTCTTCTTTCCTTAGAATTATCGCAAAGCCAACATGATCTTTCTGTATTCCAAATTTTTCTTTAAATTTTAAGATCTTCGCATTCTAATCTACTATATAATCACCAATAGTGTTATCACAGACTTCCGGGGCTTATGTCGATATCCCACAATGCACAATGCTATTGTGGAATAGCGACACAGGCTTCGGAAGAAAGTGACATCGGCGTTACCGTCAGGAAATCAGCGCTGATCTCCCGACTGTAGCCACCGGTCACCTCCCACGCCTTGGAGCGCGCCCCCGAAGCAGTCGGGAGATGAGCGCGGCACTCATCTCCCGGCTTCACGCAGCGGAAGTGCCCCAACCGCCATATTGGAACACCCAAGTTACGGGTATTCCGATATGGCGGCCGGGATTCTAATCCCCCGCCAAAGCTGGGGTCATGTGCTTAGAGTGCTGATTGGTCACCGGCAGCGACCAGTCAGCGCCCTTGGCGCGTGATTTGAATCCCGCTCCTCTCATTGGCTGAGCGGAGCAGGATTCAAATCTCCCGCCGAGGCGCCTCGCTGATTGGTCGGCACGCGGTCAACGCCGACCAATCAGTGTGGCGGCGCGGTATTGGCGGGAGATTTAAATCTGCCCGCCAATAACGCTCAGCTGATTGGTCGCGCGCTACCCGACTCTCGACCAATCAGCTGAGGGCAAGTTTAAATCTCCCGCCAATACCGCGCTGCTCAGCAGTATTGGCGGGAGATTTAAAGCTGGCTCAGTGGTTAGCACTGTATTCGGTGGCTCAGTGGTTAGCACTGTGTGGTGGCTCAGTGGTTAGCACTGTGTGGTGGCTCAGTGGTTAGCACTGTGTGGTGGCTCAGTGGTTAGCACTGTGTGGTGGCTCAGTGGTTAGCACTGTGTGGTGGCTCAGTGGTTAGCACTGTATATGGTGGCTCAGTGGTTAGCACTGTATATGGTGGCTCAGTGGTTAGCACTGTATATGGTGGCTCAGTGGCTAGCACTGTATGGTGGCTCAGTGGTTAGCACTATATACGGGTGGCTCAGTGGTTAGCACTGTATTCAGTGGCTCAGTGGTTAGCACTGTGGTGGCTCAGTGGTTAGCAATGTATATGCTGGCTCATTGGTTAGCACTGTATATGGTGGCTCAATGGTTAGCACTGTATATGGTGGCTCAATAGTTAGCAATGTATATGCTGGCTCAGTGGCTAGCACTGTGTATATGGTGGCTCAGTGGTTGGCACTATATTCGGTGGCTCAGTGGTTAGCACAGGGGAGGCAGAGTCATAGGGAAAGACAGCGCACGCCAGGCCTGAGAGCACACAGAATGGAGAGAAAGGCACAAGTAAGACAGAGCGCACAGGGAGAGAGACAGCACAGACAGAAGAGAGCACACAATGGGACACAGGCACAGAGACTACCCTCACGATGCAATAGCATCGGGCTTATTTCTAGTATTCTAATAAACTAATGTGATAGCATGAAGTTATAGTCTTCATAATTAGGAAGGTAAAAGATATCTTTGGAAAGGAAAGATGTAGGAAAAGTAAATTGTTTTTATTAAGTTTTTTTTTTTTTCCCCAAAATCATTTTTATTGTATTTATCATTGAATCAAAATATCCCTCCAAGAATACAATGCCAAGAACATAACGTAAGTATCCATCCAAATACATCAGCAAAACAATGACTTCTCTACTACTCAATTAGTAACCCAATAGAACATGAAATGAGTAACTGCTCACACCATTCCAGTACAGATTACCCCAACCTTAGATCTTTAAAGTCCCCAGAGTGCCCCCTAGCTCCTCTAGTAGGTACCAGGTGGAACCCTTGAAAGGGGAAACCATACGTCTCGGCTCAGCTTGGAATAGTTGTGTGGTTATAAAAGCTCTCCACGAATTGAAGAATTTCCCTGTTAATGTATCTTTGTTCCATTCAGCCTCTAGCCTCTCTGTTTGCATCACATCTTTTAACATAAGCATCATGCCTGAAATAGAAGGGCCCGACGTACTTGGCCAATCTCGTAGAATAAGCTTCTTGCCCGTCATTGCAATAATCTAGCACCTTTCCCTTTCCAAATGTCGCCCTCCGAAAAATGTACAACAACCACGCTAGGGGATTGAGGTCCATATCTTTTTTGTAAATATCTCGTGCCATATCAGTCACTGTCTTTCAAAACCCCTGAATAACTGAGCAAGTCCAGAGGCCATGAATCATGTCCGATTTCGGGGCCCTACATTTCGGACAGTGTTGTAGCCTATCAGGTGTCTGTGATGTTGGTGGAATGGTGAAACCATAAATCGCTCTATACATAATACGAAACTATATGTCCCTCCATTTTTCGTTGAGAGTATGTTTTCGTACTATCTCCCACCCTTTAATTATTTTATCTTCCAGATCCTCAGTATGAATCAATCTCTCCCAACCTTTAAATCTTTTCCCGTGTTTTCAGACATTGTTATTTCGGTCATCCTCTTATACAAATAGGAGATATTTATATTATTTATATCCGTCTCCACTAGTTTATCCCACACATTAGTAATACACTCTTTTGAAACATTTTTTAATTGGTTCAAGACTTGAAACTTCAGTTGCCCATATTGCAACATCTGCACACCCGATAACCCGTATTTCTCTAACAACTCTGTTCCACATAGCCATCGTTTATCACCTATGTGTATCAAGTTGCCCATCCGTTGTATACCCTTATCCTGCCATTCTTAGAATAGAATGTTGTCTTTCCCCAATTTAAATCCCACATGAGACCAAGGATTGAGGTACTTCGAGACCTTCCATCAGGGGCGTTGCTAGGGTCAAAAAACATCCGAGGCTCCGGGCCCACTGAGCTGCATTTTCCTGCCCCAGGTGCCCCCTGTTCTTACCTCCAATAAGGCAGGTCGGCAGGTTCCAGCAGGTTGCACTGAGCTGGGAGCCCCCCTCTTCCTAACTGGCAGCCAGCCCAGCCCAGAGCACAACAATTAATTCTCCAGAGTCTGACTCTGCTGACCTGGCTGCAGGACTTGCACGGTCGTGACGTCATCGGTCACGTGCAGCCAGGTCATGTGAGTGGCACTGGGCGGGAATCCAGCGGCGACGGCTCTCTGTGAACTACGGTACTGTGTGTCTGTGTGAGAGCCGTGCCGCCGCACAGCGAGAGAGAGCAGACACGTCGAGCATGTCTGCACTTTCTCCTCTGCCCTGACAGCGTGATTCAGGGATCTATGCAGGCAGGGCTGGCTCCAGGTTTTTGCGGGCCCCGGGCGAAAGAGTCTGTGGGCCCCTTTAACACATACTGGTTGTGTGTATGTATATATATAATATATTCCGCACAAATATAATCCCTCTCTGAGCCTGTCTTCCACTGTGCTCTGTGTCTCCCCGCCCTGTGCCTGTCTCCCCCCTGTGTGCTGTGTCTCTTCCCTGTATGATGTCTCTCCCCCGTGTGTGCTGTCTCACCTCTCTGTGCCCGTTTCCTGCTGTGCCTCTCCCCTGCGTCTGTCTCTTCCCTGTATGATGTCTCTCCCCCATGTGCGCTGTTTTCCCTCTCTGTGCCAGTCTCCCCCTTGTACACTGTCTCTCTCCCCGATCTCCTTCCTTTCTGTGCACTCGCTTGCTCTCTTTTTTTTCTCTATCGCCATCTCTCCCAGAAACATTAATTTGGTAGAGTCTGGAACCGAAATTAAAACAAAAACACACATTATCTGCAGCAAAAAAAGAAACACACAGTTGGCACAACAATTTTTTTCTTGCAGTGACAGCAAAGCACACCGGACGGCAGAGCCCACTGACGGCAGAGCCCACTGACGGCAGAGCCCACTGATGGCAGAGCCCACTGACGGCAGAACACAGGGACAGCAGAGCCCAGACAGCAGAGCCCACCGGCGGCAGCAGAGTCCTCCAGTCTACACCTGTGCTCAGTGCAATGCAGCAGCCAGTGCACAGAGCAGGGCTGGTGGGGTGGGATGCAATGCTCTGGAGCCCCTGCCCATCACATGCACACAACTGCAGCAGAATAGTTGAGCACTGGACACAATACATGATCTGCAGCCCCGGGCACACAGCGCAGCCCCGGGCACACAGCGCAGCCCCAGGCACACAGCGCAGCCCAGGGCACACAGCTCAGCCATGGGCACACAGTGCAGCTCCAGAAACACAGAGCAGCCCCGGGCTCCCCTCTGCTGTGGGCCCCTGGGCGCTGTGTTTTTGTTCCTGACATAGGGACCAGGCTCCCTGTGTGCTGGGGGGGACCAGTCTCCCTGTGTGCTGGGGGGGGGCCAGGCTCCCTGTGTGCTGGGGGGGGGCAGGCTCCCTGTGTGCTGGGGGGGGGGCCAGGCTCCCTGTGTGCTGGGGGGGGGGCCAGGCTCCCTGTGTGCTGGGGGGGGCCAGGCTCCCTGTGTGCTGGGGGGGCCAGGCTCCCTGTGTGCTGGGGGGGGGTGCCAGGCTCCCTGTGTGCTGGGGGGGGGCCAGGCTCCCTGTGTGCTGGGGGGGGGGGCCAGGCTCCCTGTGTGCTGGGGGGGGGGGCCAGGCTCCCTGTGTGCTGGGGGGGGGGCCAGGCTCCCTGTGTGCTGGGGGGGGGCCAGGCTCCCTGTGTGCTGGGGGAAGGGGCCAGGCTCCCTGTGTGCTGGGGGAAGGGGGCCAGGCTCCCTGTGTGCTGGGGGGGGGGGGCCAGGCTCCCTGTGTGCTGGGGGGGGGGCAGGCTCCCTGTGTGCTGGGGGGCCAGGCTCCCTGTGTGCTGGGGGACCCCCTCTCCTCTCACTCCTAACCTGCATGCAGCTAGTATGTGGCAGACGAGATCATCTCTGAGCTGCTGGAGGACTAGAGATCATAGACTTTAGCCCCAGGCTCCGTGCCAACTATCAGGGGCACATTAACAGTGCCCACTGTCCCACAGCCATCGGGATGCAGGGCAGGAGACGCTGTCCTGCAGCAGATGGCTTGGGCGCCCCTGACCGCCGGCAAGATTCGGGGCTCTATGCGTAAGAATCTGGGCTGCAGCCCCGATTCTTAATGCATAGCGGCGTCCCTGCCTTCCATGCCAACTGAAATTTCTTTCGGACCGCCTTCCAACACATAGCTGTGTCTCTATACATTAATAAGTGTTTTCAGAGACTGCGGGACATCTGACCAAAAAGCGTGCAAAAGGCTGACTAGATCCCATGGCTTACAAAGTTCTGCATCCTTGTTATAATTGGAGTGTTTATTTGATTTGTTTAGCCAATTCAAGACATGATGTGAAAGGCAGGCCACATTATATTTTCTGATATCTGGCAATCCTAACCCACCTACATCTTTAGGAAGCATCAGAGTATCACTCCTGATTCTTGCCCTTTTTCCCCTCCATAGGAACCTCGAGAAAGCGTTAGTCAACCTCTTGACGCCTGCCTGATGAAGCAACAGAGGAATAGTCTGCAAGGGGTACAACAGCCTCGCGAAACTAATCATCTTCATTAGATGACACTGTCCCATTAGAGACAGCAGTAGATTTTTACAGTTCTCCAATTCTTTTTCTATTTTAGCTATTAACGGGCCATAATTTAAAGCATAAACTGAGCTCGCTGATTTCCCCAGATAGACCCCCAGATATTTAATCCCAGATATTTAATATGGTCATGACAAATCTTTATACCTCCAATTTGATTCGTCCCCTTCTGGAGCGTCTTTGATTTTGTTTCCCCGAGTCGTAGCAAATCACATTTGGATATATTTAATTTAAAGGCCGAAAAGGAGCCATATACTTCCAGTTGTTTGAGCAGTGCCTTCAAATCTCTACCTGGATTATTTAGAAAAAGGATTATATCGTCCAGAAAAAAAGCGAAACGTATGATATTCTGTCCCACTTTAATTCCCTCAAATATGTGGTACGATCATTGAGGAACCGCGAAAGGGGCTCAATTGCCAGGTTGAAAATCAACGGGGACAATGGGTATCCCTGTCGTGTTCCTTTTTCCAATGGGAAGGTGACGGATAAAAAGCCTTGGCTGTTCACCCTTGCCCTTGGGTTAAAATATAATCCTTTCAGGAACTCTCTGAATCAGCCCTGAAGGACAAATGAATCAAACACCTTGCCAAGCCACATCCAACTCGCATTGTTAAACGCCTTTTCGGCATCCAACAATAAGAGGGCTGGTGAGTCAATTTGACTTAGCTTCCCTTTTTCCACCTCTAAGGCTGCCTTCAGACTTGCAGATGCATCTGCAGCGTTTTGCAGATGCATCTGCAAGCATCTGCATGCAGACCGCGGCCCCTATGTTTATAATGGTGCGCACGGCGGTCTGCAGATGCTTGCGGACCGCCGTGCTCTCTCATTGCCCGCCATTAGTGATCTGTGCGCACGCAGATGCCTGCGCACAAATCACACACTCCCGCCCGCACCATGGACGCGAGATGTCGCGTCCATGGTGCGGGCGGGAGTGTGTGATTTGCGCGCAGGCATCTGCGTGCGCACAGATCACTAATGGCGGGCAATGAGAGCGCACGGCGGTCCGCAAGCATCTGCAGACCGCCGTGCGCATCATTATAAGCATAGGGGCCGCGGTCTGCATGCAGATGCTTGCAGATGCATCTGCAAAACGCTGCAGATGCATCTGCAAGTCTGAAGCCAGCCTAAAGGAGACAAAACGAGGCCAATAGTGCCCTATCAATATGACACGGATCTTGCATACAGATCGCAACAATGGTGCACTCCCCTTTTCTAGTTGTGTGCACCCACAACTAGTTTAAATCGCATGTGGTTTAAAAAGCTGCCCCAGAACCTCCACCTCCACGTAGTACGTGTAAGAATATCCAAATCCAGGGATGGTGTATGTACAGTCATCGCTGCTTTGAAATAATCACTCCAAAGTCTTGAATGAAAGACCCCCCTTTTTCTTTATTTTCTACCTACGCGTTTCGATGCTACTCCAAGCACCGTCATCAGGGCATTACATTTGTCATACAGGCTCATCTTATATATCAAACAAAACCGGATGTGTCATCAAGTAAAACGTCACTGATGACTGACCAAGCATCATCAATGATGGGCGGTGCATCCCATTTCTGAAAAAAATGTGGTACATAGTTAATTCTGATGACTAGTTCATTTCTATGCATATATATCTCAAAAAAGGGTCTAAGAACTAAAAAACTAATTAAAAACCTTCCAAAATTCTTTATTTATTAGATTTAAAAAAATAAAAAATATGTATGTGTGTATGTGAAAAGAGATCTACTCCGATTTGAACTCAGTAAAGGAGTGTGTTCCATCACTATACAATCAAGAAGTAGTGATTTTTTTTGTCTGATGTTCCACCTCATCAGTGTAGTCAAAAATATCTCATCTCACAATGGTGCACTTTGTTGCGAGAGAGAAAAAAGAGGATGATGAAAAAGTGAAAAGCTGATAAAAAGTGAAAAATTGTGAAAGATAGATTATACCATAAAAACTGTTAGGTGACGCGTGAGTGAAAAAAATAATATATATATTTTTTTATATACCGTATTTTTCGCTTTTTAAGACGCACTTTTGTTCCCCCAAATTTTGGGGGAAAGTGGGGGGTGCGTCTTAAAAAGCGAATGTATGGTCCAATACTGCAGGGGAGGGTGTGGGCAACGCTGGAGTGTGTCTGAGGGCTGGGGCGGGCTGGCTGCGGGCTCTAGGAGGCAGTGGGAGGTCACGTGACCCCCGCTCATTAACTCATTTAATATGCACTGCACTGCCGCTGTCCATCACCTCGGTGCTGAAGCTAGCACCGAGGTATGGACAGGGGAGCAGGGCATATTAAATGTTCCTGCAGTCCCCCCTCCTCGATATGGCTCCCCCCTTGCTGCTGGGCAGAAAATAACAAACATTTTATACTTGCCTCTCCGGCGCTTGCCTCAGTCTTTCAGTGCCTCTCTCCCTGACTGCCGCAATCTCCTTCCGAGGTCCCACAGAAGCCGGTCATGTGATCGGGCGCACACTGATGACATCACCGGCACTGCAGTCATCAGTGTGCGCCCGATCACATGACCGGCTTCTCTGGGACCTCGGAAGGAGATTGCGGCAGTCAGGGAGAGAGGCACTGAAAGACTGAGGCAAGCGCCGGAGAGGTAAGTATAAAATGTTTGTTATTTTCTGCCCAGCAGCATGGGGGACTTGTGCCCAGCAGCATGGGGGACTTGTGCCCAGCAGCAAGGGGGACTTGTGCCCAGCAGCAAGGGGGACTTGTGCCCAGCAGCAAGGGGGACTTGTGCCCAGCAGCATGGGGGACATGTGCCCAGCAGCATGGGGGACATGTGCCCAGCAGTATGGGGGACATGTGCCCAGCAGCATGGGGGACTTGTGCCCAGCAACAAGGGGGACTTGTGCCCAGCAAAAAGGGGACTTGTGCCCAGCAGCATGGGGGACTTGTGCCCAGCAGCAAGGGGGACTTGTGCCCAGCAGCATGGGGACTTGTGCCCAGCAGCATGGGGGAATTGTGCCCAGCAGCATGGGGGAATTGTGCCCAGCAGCAAGGGGGACTTGTGCCCAGCAGCATGGGGGACTTGTGCCGAACAGCATGGGGGACTTGTGCCAGCCCTAGGGGATGTGTGAGTTCTGGGGGCACATGCCAGCCCTGAGGGACGTGTCCCAGCTCTGAGGGATGTGTGCCAGCCCTGGGGGATGTGTGCCAGCCCTGGGGGCATATGCCAGCCCTGGGGGACGAGTCCCAACTTGGGGGGATGTGTGAGAGCCCTGGGGGACGTTTGCCAGCCCTGGGGGAAATGTGCCAGCCCTGGGGCATGTGTGCCAGCCCTGGGGGGCATGTGTGCCAGCCCTGGGGGGCATGTGCCAGCCCTGGGGGGGGGTGCCAGCCCTGGGGGATGTGTGCGAGCCCTGGGGGGCATGTGCCAACCATGGGGTGCATGTGTCAGCCCTAGGGGATGCGTGAGAGCCCTGGGGACATGTGCCTGCCCTGGGGGACGTGTGCCAGCCATAACCAGAATAAGGGGGCTGTGAGGGACACATACTCTATATGATTTGTAAGACGGACACTGACATTATAAGACGGGCCCCATTTAACATTAAAAATTTTTTTTTTTTCTTTTCCTTCACCAAACTTGGGGGTGCGTCTTATAATCCGGTGCGTCTTATAAAGCGAAAAATACGGTATATAAAAATATAATTAATGTGTTTTTATTATAATTATTTTATGTGTCTCTAAAATGCTATCAACGAATGAGTGATCAAATGGACTATGTGAATCCCACATACCTATGGTGAATCAGCAAAATAATCGGTGGTTCAAAAACCATAGTAACCCCCTTCATGTTCATTTGAAACTATTTCTATGAGCTAAAATTGAACATAAAAATATATATATAAATGTACAATAAAACCTTAGTAATAATATAAGACTATAAATAGAGATACAAATATATTTATATTTTATAGTTTTACAGCTTCATTGATTGTTATTATATTTAATCCCATTATATATTAATATAGACAATAAAAAAAAATATATATATACAGTGCCTACAAGTAGTATTCAACCCCCTGCAGATTAAGCTGGTTGACACATGCGGAATTACCGTATTTTTCGCTTTATAAGACGCACCGGATTATAAGACGCACCCCCAAATTTGGTGAAGGAAATGAGAAAAAAAAGTTTTTAATGTTTAATGTTAAATGGGGTCCGTCTTATAATGCCAGTGTCCGTCTTACAATCAGTATATGCCCCTCATCCTGTGTATATGCCCCCATCCTGTGTATGTGCCCCCCCATCCTGTGTATATGCCCCCCATCCTGTGTATATGCCCCCCATCCTGTGTATGTGCCCCCCCATCCTGTGTATGTGCCCCCCCATCCTGTGTATGTGCCCCCCCATCCTGTGTATGTGCCCCCCATCCTGTGTATGTGCCCCCCATCCTGTGTATGTGCCCCCCCATCCTGTGTATATGCCCCCCCATCCTGTGTATATGCCCCCCATCCTGTGTATATGCCCCCATCCTGTGTATATGCCCCCATCCTGTGTATGTGCCCCCCCATCCTGTGTATATGCCCCCCATCCTGTGTATATGCCCCCCATCCTGTGTATATGCCCCCATCCTGTGTATGTGCCCCCCCATCCTGTGTATATGCCCCCCATCCTGTGTATATGCCCCCATCCTGTGTATATGCCCCCCATCCTGTGTATATGCCCCCCATCCTGTGTATATGCCCCCCATCCTGTGTATATGCCCCCATCCTGTGTATATGCCCCCATCCTGTGTATGTGCCCCCCCATCCTGTGTATATGCCCCCATCCTGTGTATGTGACCCCCCATCCTGTGTATGTGACCCCTATCCTGTGTATGTGCCCCCCCATCCTGTGTATGTGACCCCCCATCCTTTGTATGTGCCCCCTATCCTGTGTATGTGCCCCCTATCCTGTGTATGTGACCCCCCATCCTGTGTATGTGACCCCCCATCCTTTGTATGTGCCCCCTATCCTGTGTATGTGCCCCCCATCCCCAACCCTATATGGCCATCTTCCCCCCCCCAGACCCCCATGGCTCACCGAGGGGGGTACAGCTGCTCAGCGGGGGTGCCGGAGGGAGGTTCTCGTGGGGGACACAGCTGCAGGACCAGAGCAAGCAGAGATGTACCGGCAGCAGTAAGCGGTGGGCGCCGCCATGTTTTTGTGGCTGGCTGCATTCATTAACATTGCAGCCAGCGGTAGAGGCTTCAACAAAATGGCCGCGGCCATAATGGAGACCCGCGGCCATTTTAAAGCCTCTACCTCTACCGGCCGGCTACCACAACAAACATGGCGGCGCCCACCGCTTGCTGCCGCCGGTACATCTCCGCTGCTCCGGTCCTGCAGCGGTGCCCCCCACCCACCGGAACCTGCCTCCGGCATCCCCACTGGGCAGCTGCACCCCACAAACCCCCTTATAATGGTAATATTTAATGTTTAATTTTTTTTTTTTTTACATGCGCTTTTTAAGACGCACCCCCGTTCCCCCCCAAAGTTTGGGGGGAACAAAAGTGCGTCTTAAAAAGCGAAAAATACGGTAACTTGGCCTTGTGACATTTAGACTGTAGATCAGCCTGGAAGTTGGAAATGCACTGCAGCCAAAAAGATTTTTTAATTTTTTTTTTTTTAAAGCGTTAAAAGTTAATTCAGAGGGTCATTTATTATTCAACTCCTCAAACCACCAGCATTCTGTTTGGCCCCCCTAAAGTATTAAGAAGTAGTTCAGGCACAAAGAACAATGAGCTTCACATGTGTGGATTAATTATCTCTTTTGCCAGCCTTTTCTGACTATTTAAGACCCTCCCCAAACTTGTGAACAGCACTCATACATGGTCAACATGGGAAAGACAAAGGAGCATTCCAAGGCCATCAGAGACAAGATCGTGGAGGGTCACAAGGCTGGCAAGGGGTACAAAACCCTTTCCAAGGAGTTGGGCCTACCTGTCTCCACTGTTGGGAGCATCATCCGGAAGTGGAAGGCTTATG
>JARQOC010000002.1:254206382-254233598 GCA_033576535.1 Allobates femoralis | reverse complement strand
TACTAGGTATAGGGGAGGGGGTGTGATTGTGCTACAGTAGGTGTAAACGACCAGTATGCACAATCACACCCCTGGACACTCTCTGCCATCAGTAAATGTGTTTATATCTAGGAAACCCTGCAAAATGTTGACAACATGTATATTGCAGATTGTCAACATTTTGCAGCCTAGATATAAATATGAAATAAAAAATAAGCCCGGACAACCCCTTTAATGATAGCACCAAAGACTAACAGCACATACCAGCATATAGTCACTAAGATGGGGCCCCAACATGAGATATTCACCACGCACAGGGACATGTATACACACCACATGCACACAGAGTAACAGCAAGTGTATAGTCGCTAAAGTGCAGCACCAACATTGGATACTCACCACGCACACCGAACAAACACACACACCACAAAGAAACACACACAACACAGAGACACACACCTCCCCCAAGGGGACACACACACACCACAAAGAGACACACACAACAGAGACACACACCACACAGACCCCCCCACACAGGGACACACACATACACACCCTATAGGGGCACATGCACACACCCCACAGGGACACACACGCCACAAAGAGACACATACAACAGAGACACAGACCCCCCCACACACAGGGACACACACATACACACCCCAGGGACACACACACCACACAGACAAACACAGATGTGCACAAATCACCTCACACAACTCGCCTCATACGTGTGCTATCTTTATTTTCCAAACATAAACATCTGATTAAAAACAGCCAATGTGCAACACATGTGCCATATAGGGAATTAAGGCAGATGTCAAGTCACATGAGCTGTCTATTATGTGTATGTGTGAGGTAACATATACTGCCGGCCAGGGGGAGGGATTACTGTTGGCTGGAGATTTATTAGGCTGCCTATAGCAATCAATCACAGCTCAGCTTCTATTTTCCTACAGGTGATTAATATGACATATTCAAATTCAATGTTGTTATAGCTAACAGCAGTTATTTATTAACCCGGGCGTAGCCGTGTACTACAGCTAGTATATACATATATATATATATAATATATATATATATTAAAAGATTAGTAGGGATATAAAAATATAAATTATTATAAGTTTTTGTTATATATGCACCCTTTTATATAAAAATCAAGCCATTTGTTCTATAACAATCATTTATAGAACTGTTTACTCCCAAAGAGCCACAAGATGGCAATAGTGAGTGCCTAAGTACCAGAGATGCAGTTTCCTAGGAGACAAAATGCTCAGTTCAGAATTGCTTTTTCCACCTCGTCCAAGATAAGAATTGCCTTCCTAATATTGCCCACTGCCGACCTTCCCTTTGTTTTTATTAGGTTTTTAGGAACTGGTCAGTGGGAAAAAGTAATAGGGAAACTGGGAAGGAGATATATTTATTTCAAACAATGAATTAAAAGCATGATCTTTGTGTCTCCTCTGCTTGTTTTCTCACTACTCTACTCTCTCCCTCACCATCCACCCCAACATAGAGTAAATTGGGAGGTGTAATCTGAGACCTCACTCTGCTGGCAGTCCCACCTTGTCTTGAGCAATATGAAATTTGAGCTTTTTTTTTTTTTTTTTTTTTCCCCCAGATTTAATGATACGTTCATTAGGTTGGGGAGGGGAAAAGTGTCTCTTAAGAGGAGAAAGAGTCATATTTTTCTTATAAGATATATTAAGTTTTCATATTCACTTGCACTACTGGTTTATGTACTGTTTTCTTTTTTTTTTTTTTTTTTGAAGGCTCATTTCCCATTTAAATGGTACTGGGTTTTATGTTATCTCCTCTTCGAGCAGGATAAAGAGACCCTCATTTCACCAATGTGTCACTTCGTTACTGGGTACAGCAGTTTTGACACAGAGTTCTTAGTATCCTCAATACTACATCTTACTATGCACACAGCTCAGCTTTATGTACGTAGTGTATGGACAAGAAGCTACTTATCACATTAACCCCTTCAGGACCCAGCCTATTTTGACCCTAAAAACCTTGGCATTTATGTCAATTCTGACCATTGTCCCTTTATGAGATAATAACTCTGGAATGCTTAAATGGATCCTAGCGATTCTGAGATTGTTTTTTCGTGACATATTGGGCTTCATGTTAGTATTAAATTCAGGTCGATTATTTTTGCGTTTAATTGTGAAAAAATAAAAAATTTCGCAAAAAGTCTGAAAATGTAGCAATTTTCAAATTTTTTATTTTTATTCTGCTAAACCAGAGAGTTATGCGACACAAAATAGTTAATAAATAACATTTCCCACTTGTCTACTTTAAATCAACAAAATTGGTAGGAAGTTATAAGGTTTGGAAGTACACTGAGCTGTAGGCTGATTTTCTGCTAAGAAAAAAAAATAAAAAAATAAAAATTTAAATCTTAGTTCTTAGCGACTGTGACCGCGAGCTTAGTGTGACCGGGAGTGTAAGTGCGGACGGAAGTAAGTGTGTGACTTGTGATTCAGTGACTTTGGATTCAGGGAGTTTGGAAGGGAGGACTGATTGAATTGCTGCTTGTATTTTATTAATACTTTGCATTTCTTTTTACTTATCATTTCTGTCTGGTGCAATCCCCATTAGGAAATGAGCTCCATGATTGGCAATGCCATCTAGTGTACATCTTGCCACATGTATGCATTCCTTGAACAGCCGGTCGGGGGTGCATACTGCTGTGTGAGATGTGAGTATGTTGTGCATTTGGAAGCCCAGATACTGGATCTAAATGAACAACTGACAACGCTGAGATCCATAGACAATATGGAAAGGAGTCTGCTGCTCACTGAATAGCTGCTCAATGGGATAGATGTGGGGGAGGATGGTAGCATGGAGCTGCAGGACAGTGAGGTAGCCAGCTGGGTGACAGAAGGAGGGGTAGAGGGAAGAGTGCCAGGGAGGCTAGCCCTGATCTGGCACACCCCAATAAATTTGCTATGTTGGCAGATGAGGGGGATGTGAGTTCAGGGATAGCACTGCTGCAGCAGGGCATGACCTCTGAAAGCCAGAGGAGTGTCTGCTCCAGTAAGGGGGAAGACAGGAGAGCAGGGCAGGACAGACCGGTGCTGGTAGTGGGGGACTCTATTAGGGGAACAGATAGGGCAATCTGTCACAAAGACAGAGATCGTCGAAAAGTGTGCTGCATACCTGGTGCTCGAGTCCGGCACATCGCTGATTGCGTTGACAGATTACTGGGAGGGGCTGGTGAGGACCCAGCGGTCATGGTGCACATTGGCACAAATGACAAAGTTAGAGGTAGGTGAAAGGTCCTTAAAGATGATTTCAGGGAATTAGGCTGCAAGCTTAAGGCAAGGACCTCCAAGGTAGTATTCTCTGAAATACTGCCTGTACCACGTGCCACACCAGAGAGGCAACGGGAGATTAGGGAGATAATTAAGTGGCTCAGGAATTGGTGTAGGAAGGAGGGGTTTGGGTTCCTTGAGAACTGGGCCGACTTCTCTGTTGGCTACAGGTTCTATGCTAGGGACGGGCTACACCTCAATGGGGAGGGTGCAGCTGTGCTGGGGGAGAAAATGGCTAGAAGGTTGGAGGAGTGTTTAAACTAGGGATTGGGGGGGGGTATTCATTGTACAGGAGGGGATGATAGTGTAAATAGTAACCTGGGCACAAGTAATAAAGTTGGGGGTGGCATGGGGGGTGGGGTTAGAACCGTCAATATAGTAGGAAGGAATAGAGGTAAGGAGAGATGCATAAAGTTCATGTCCACGAATGCCAGAAGCCTCACCAACAAAATGGAGGAATTAGAATTGATTTTGTTGGAAAATAATTATGACATTGTGGGGATATCGGAGACATGGCTGGATAAGAGCCATGACTGGGCTGTTAATTTACAGGGCTATAGTCTGTTCAGAAATGACCGTACAAATAAGCGAGGAGGAGGTGTATGTTTATACGTAACATCATCCTTAAAGCGAACCTGTCACCCCCTCCAGGCATCTAAAGATAACATAGCCACCGTCTGCAGCACTATGGCTGCAGTCTGAGAAGGTGTCTATAGCATTTATGCTCCCTTGATTCACTGAAATAAAGACTTTTATAAAATCTGTTTCAAACCAGATCCAAGACCGGGAGGCGGGTTTTCAAGTGTCTGTCTCCCTCCTCTGTGGTGTCAGTCATCCCTCTCTGCTCTCTGTGTGCCGCCTCCAGGGCCATCTCCCTGCATTACAGAGCTTTGTCAGCTCTGCTACAACATAGAGCTGCTGTTATAGGAGACCCCAAAGAAGTAAATCTAGCAGGAGGATCGTGAGCAGAACAGCAGACAAAGCACTGCCTGCTGCGTAGCAGCCCTTGAGCTGAGCAGTTTTCACTTTCAGTTTCTTGTACCCAGCAGCATTGCTCCGTCCTCAGCCCCTGATCTAAAGCACAAACTCAACTCTGCTGCACTGCTGACAGCTCAGCTCAAGGCTGCTATGTAGCAGGCAGTGCTTTGTCTGCTCAGGATCCTCCTGCAAGATTTACTACTGTGGGGTCTCCTATACCAGCAGCTCTATGTTGTAGCAGAGCTGACAAAGCTCTGTAATGCAGGGAGATGGCCCTGGAGACGACGCACAGAGAGCAGAGAGGGATGACTGACACCACAAAGGAGGGAGACAGACACTTGAAAACCTGCCTCCCGGTCTTGGGTCTGGTTTGAAACAGATTTTATATAAGTCTTTATTTCAGTGAATCAAGGGAGCATAAATGCTATAGACACCTGAGACTGCAGCCTTAGTGCTGCAGAAGGTGGCTATGTTATCTTTAGATGCCTGGAGGGGGTGACAGGTTCGCTTTAAAACCCATCCTGCGTGATAATATAGGTGAATCTAATGGAAATGTAGAGTCTCTGTGGGTGGGAGATAAGGGGAGGGGGGAAAAATAATAAATTACTGATAGGGGTTTGTTATAAGTCCCCAACAATAATGGAGGTGGAGGAGAATATCCTCATAAAGCAAATAGATGAAGCAGCGACTCAGGGAGAAGTCATTATTATGGGGGACTTCAACTACCCTGAAATACATTGGGGATCAGAAACCTGCAGTTCCGGCAAAGGTAATAGGTTTTTGACAACTATGAGAGACAATTACCTTTCACAACTGGTTCAGGAACCAACAAGAAGGGGGGCACTGCTGGACCTAATATTAACCAACAGGCCAGACCGCATATCAAATATACGGGTTGGAGATCACTTGGGTAATAGTGATCATAAAATAATAAGTTTTCAAGTATCCTTTACTAAGATGTGTAGTAGAGGGGCTACAAGGACACTAAACATCAGGAAGGCAAATTTCCAACGGTTGAGAGATGATCTTAGTGCAATAAACTGGGACGATATCCTGAGACATAAAAGTACACAAAGCAAGTGGGAGACGTTTATTAGCATCCTGAATAGGGCCTGTGCACAATATATACCCTATGGGAATAAGCATGCTAGGAATAGGCGGAAACCACTATGGCTAAATAAGGCTGTAAGGGGTGCAATAAGTGACAAAAAGAAAGCATTAGGGAATTAAAGCAAGTAGGTAGTGATGAGGCATTACATAAATACAGAAAATTAAATAACATTTGTAAAAAGCAAATCAAGGCAGCAAAGATTGAGACAGAGAGACTCATCACCAGAGAAAGTAAAAATAATCCCAAAATATTTTTTAACTACATAAATAGTAAGAAACTAAAAAATGATTGTTTTGGTCCCTTTAAAAATAATCTGGGTAAAATGGTGGATGAGGATGAGGAAAAAGCCAATATGCTAAATGACTTTTTTTTTTTGTAAATGTATATTTATTAAAATTTTTCAATTAAAGGGTATACATTACGGTACACTTAAACATAAAGAACAGTATGATTCCAGAAGAGGATAATATAGTTAAAGTCGATGGACTTTTTTTCAACAGTATTTACACAAGAAAATCCCATGACAGACAATATGATTAGTGATAACAAAAACTGTCAATTAAATGTCACCTGCTTAACCCAGCAAGAAGTACGGCATCGTCTAAAAATCACTAAAATTGACAAATCTCCGGGTCCGGATGGGATACACGCCAGAGTGCTGCAGGAATTAAGTACTGTCATAGATAGATCATTATTTTTAATCTTTAAAGATTCCATAATAACAGGGTCTGTACCACAGGACTGGCGTATAGCAAATGTGGTGCCAATATTCAAAAAGGGAACAAAAACTGAACTTGGAAATTATAGGCCAGTAAGCTTAACCTCTACTGTGGGTAAAATCCTAGAGGGTTTTATAAGAGATGCTATACTGGAGTATCTGAAGAAAAATAACCTCATGACTCAAAATCAAACATGGTTTTACGAGGGACCGTTCCTGTCAAACTTATCTGATAAGCTTCTATGAAGAAGTAAAGTCCGGACTGGACCAAAGAAATGCAGTGGATGTGGTGTATATGGACATGTCAAAAGCTTTTGATACGGTGCCACACAAAAGGTTGATACATAAAATGAGAGCAATGGGGATAGGGGTAAATATGTGTAAGTGGGTTAAAAACTGGCTTAGCGATAGGAAACAAAGGGTGGTCATTAATGGAACACACTCTGAATGGGTCACAGTTAACAGTGGGGTACCACAGGGGTCAGTGTTGGGCCCGCTTCTATTTAATATATTTATTAATGACCTTGTAGGGGGCATACAGAGTAGAATCTCAATATTTGCAGATGACACTAAACTCTGCAGGGTAATCAATACAGAAGAGGACAACTTTATATTACAGGAGGGTTTATTTAAACTAGAAGCTTGGGCTGATAAATGGCAAATGAGCTTAAATGGGGATAAATGTAAGGTCATGCACTTGGGCAGAGGAAACAAAAGGCATAATTATGTGCTTAATTGTAAAACACTGGGCAAAACTGTCACGGAAAAAGACCTGGGTGTATGGGTAGATGACAAACTCACATTTAGTGGTCAGTGTCAGGCAGCTGCTGCAAAGGCAAATAAGATAATGGGATGCATTAAAAGAGGCATAGATGCTCATGAGGAGAACATAATTTTACCTCTATACAAGTCACTAGTGCGACCACACTTAGAATACTGTGTACTATTCTGGTCTCCGGTGTATAAGAAAGACATAGCTGAACTAGAGCGGATCCAGAGAAGAGCGACCAAGGTTATTAGAGGACTGAGGGGTCTGCAATACCAAGACAGGTTATTAAACTTGGCGTTATTTAGCTTGGAAAAACGAAGGCTATAGGGTGATCTTATAATAATGTATAAATATATGAGGGGACAGTACAGAGAACTTTCTAATGATCTCTTTACTCTTAGGCCTGAGACGGGGACAAGGGGGCATCCTCTACGTGTGGAGGAAAGAAGGTTTAATCATAATCACAGACGTGGATTCTTTACTGTAAGAGCAGTGAGACTATGGAACTCTCTGCCACATGATGTTGTAATGAGTGACTCACTACTAACGTTTAAAGGGAACCAACCACCCCAAATGACCCCCCCCGGACTGTTAATGTGTCCCTACACCCAGCACACACATTTGGGGCAATCGTTTTTGCTAAAAAAACTGTTTAGTAGAAGCTAAGATATAGCAATATAAACTTTAATAAATCGTGACTTCTGGGTGTTACCTAGCTTTGTCCACGTGCAGTGTTCGTGCTTGTCAGCTTCCTCTCCCCTCCCCTCTCACTGTCTAAGAGCCTGGCTGCGTCATGAAAGGGGCGGGGCTAAATTGTGTCATGAAAGGGGGCGGGACTCTTCACTATTTAGCCCCACCCCTTTCATGGCGCGGCCAGGCTCTTAGACAGTGAGAGGGGAGGGGGAGAGGAAGCTGACAGGCACATGGAACACTGCACGAGGACAAGCTAGGTAACACCCAGAAGTCACGATTTATTAAAGTTTATATTGCTATATCTTAGCTTCTACTAAACAGTTTTTTTAGCAAAAACGATTGCCCCAAATGTGTGTGCTGGGTGTAGGGACACATATTAACAGTCCGGGGGGGTCATTTGGGGTGGTTGGTTCCCTTTAAGAAGGGCCTGGATGCCTTTCTTGAAAACTATAATATTACCAGTTATACAGTTAGGGCCAGAAATATTTGGACAGTGACACAATTTTCGCGAGTTGGGCTCTGCATGCCACCACATTGGATTTGAAATGAAACCTCTACAACAGAATTCAAGTGCAGATTGTAACGTTTAATTTGAAGGGTTGAACAAAAATATCTGATAGAAAATGTAGGAATTGTACACATTTCTTTACAAACACTCCACATTTTAGGAGGTCAAAAGTAATTGGACAAATAAACATAACCCAAACAAAATATTTTTATTTTCAATATTTTGTTGCGAATCCTTTGGAGGCAATCACTGCCTTAAGTCTGGAACCCATGGACATCACCAAACGCTGGGTTTTCTCCTTCTTAATGCTTTGCCAGGCCTTTACAGCCGCAGCCTTCAGGTCTTGCTTGTGTGTGGGTCTTTCCCTCTTAAGTCTGGATTTGAGCAAGTGAAATGCATGCTCAATTGGGTTAAGATCTGGTGATTGACTTGGCCATTGCAGAATGTTCCACTTTTTTGCACTCATGAACTCCTGGGTAGCTTTGGCTGTATGCTTGGGGTCATTGTCCATCTGTACTATGAAGCGCCGTCCAATCAACTTTGCAGCATTTGGCTGAATCTGGGCTGAAAGTATATCCCGGTACACTTCAGAATTCATCCGGCTACTCTTGTCTGCTGTTATGTCATCAATAAACACAAGTGACCCAGTGCCATTGAAAGCCATGCATGCCCATGCCATCACATTGCCTCCACCATGTTTTACAGAGGATGTGGTGTGCCTTGGATCATGTGCCGTTCCCTCTCTTCTCCAAACTTTTTTCTTCCCATCATTCTGGTACAGGTTGATCTTTGTCTCATCTGTCCATAGAATACTTTTCTAGAACTGAGCTGGCTTCTTGAGGTGTTTTTCAGCAAATTTAACTCTGGCCTGTCTATTTTTGGAATTGATGAATGGTTTGCATCTAGATGTGAACCCTTTGTATTTACTGTCATGGAGTCTTCTCTTTACTGTTGACTTAGAGACAGATACACCTACTTCACTGAGAGTGTTCTGGACTTCAGTTGATGTTGTGAACGGGTTCTTCTTCACCAAATAAAGTATGCGGCGATCATCCACCAACGTTGTCATCCGTGGACGCCCAGGCCTTTTAGAGTTCCCAAGCTCACCAGTCAATTCCTTTTTTCTCAGAATGTACCCAACTGTTGATTTTGCTACTCCAAGCATGTTTGCTATCTCTCTGCTGGATTTCTTCTTTTTTTTCAGCCTCAGGATGTTCTGCTTCACTTCAATTGAGAGTTCCTTTGACCACATGTTGTCTGGTCACAGCAACAGCTTCCAAATGCAAAACCACACACCTGGAATCCACCCCTGACCTTTTAACTACTTCATTGATTACAGGTTAACGAGGGAGACGCCTTCAGAGTTAATTGCAGCCCTTAGAGTCCATTGTCCAATTACTTTTGGTCCCTTGAAAAAGAGGAGGCTATGCATTACAGAGCTATAATTCCTAAACCCTTTCTCCGATTTGGATGTGGAAACTCTCATATTGCAGCTGGGAGTGTGCACTTTCAGCCCATATTATATATATATAATTGTATTTCTGAACATGTTTTTGTAAACAGCTAAAATAACAAAACTTGTGTCACTGTCCAAATATTTCTGGCCCTAACTGTATATACTAGATTCTTTGATAGGGCGTTGATCCAGGGAATTAGTCTGATTGCCATATCTGGAGTCAGGAAGGAATTTGTTTTCCCCAATGTGGAGCTTAGTGTTGCCACATGGTTTTTTTTTTGCCTTCCTCTGGATCAACATGTTAGGCTATGGGTTGAACTAGATGGACTTAAAGTCTTCCTTCAACCTTAAAAACTATGTTACTATGTTTCAAAGTTCAACAGCAATTTTTCATTTTTCCAGCAAAATTTACAACAGCATTTTTTTTTTTTTTAGTGACCACATCACATTTGAAGTCCATTTGAGGGGCGTACATGACAGAAAGCACCCAAAAGTGACACCATTCCAAAAACTGCACCCCCCATGCTACTCAAAACTACATTCAAGAAGATTATTAACCCTTCAGGTGCTTCACAGGAACTAAAGCAATGTGGAAGGAAAAAATGGACATTTTAATTTTTCTAACAAATATGTTCTTTTGGCCTCAATTCTTTCATTTTCACATGGGCAACAGGATAAAATGGATCCTAAAATTTGTTGGGCAATTTCTCATGAGTACACCGATACCTCATGTGTTCATAAATCACTGTTTGGGCGCATGGCAGGGCTCAAAAGGGAAGGAGCGCAATTTGACTTTTGGAGCTAATTTTTCATTCAAAAAGTGAAATGGTGCTCCTTCACTTCTGAGCCCTGCTGTTCACCCAAACAGTGGTTTATGACCACATATGAGGTATCAGTGTACTCAGGAGAAATTGTCCAACACATTTTAGGATGCATTTTATCCTGTTGCCCATGTGAAAATGAAAAAATTAGGCTACAAGAAAATTTTTGGGGAAAAATAAAAAGTGTTATTCTATTATTACGGATCAATTTGTGAAACATCTGGGGGTTCAAAGTGCTCACCACCCATCTTGATAAATTCCCTGGGGGGGGTCTAGTTTCCAAAATGGGGTCACTTGTGCTCAAACACACCATGATGTTCGCTAACAATTTGAGCTAATTCTCCATTCAAATTGTTAGCGGACACCATGTCGCGTTTGGAGTGCCCCTGTGTGCCTAAACATTTGAGCTCCCCCACAAGTGACCCCGTTTTGGAAACTAGATCCTCCAGAAAACTTATCTAGATGCATTGTGAGCACTTTCAACCCCTAGGTGCTTCACAAATTGATCTGAAATAAGAAAAAAGTACTATTTTTTTTTTTTTTTTTTTTTTTTTATTATCACACAAATTTCCTCTTTTTTATTTTTACGGATCAATTTTTGAAGTACCTGGGGGTTCAAAGTGCTCACTATGCATCTAGAAACGTTCCTTGGGGGGGGTCTAGTTTCCAAAATGGTGTCACTTGTGGTGGAGCTCCAATTTTTAGGCACACAGGGAGGGGCTCTCCATACGTGACATGGTATCGCTAACAATTGGAGCTAATTTTCCATTGAAATTGTTAGCAGACACCATGTCGCGTATGGAGAACCTGTGTGCCACCAGCACAAGGGTAATTGGTAGAGTTGGGGTACAGCACCAGAAAATGGCGCCTCTGAGTGCGCTATTTTCTGGGGTGGCTGTGGGTTGCAATTTGCAGCGTGGGAGCCCACGTTTGGGTCTCTCCACTTTGAGGATTCCAGCCTCCCAGCTGCCAAATTGTACCTGGCTGGCAACCAAAAATACAGCAAAAGCCTTTTTTTTTTTTTTTGTTAATTTCTAGAATTGATTTTAGAAAAAAAAATTATGTGGGGCTCCGCCATATTTTTGGTCCAGCCAGGTACAACTTGGCAGCTACGGACTGCCAGCAACCCCCAGCTGCCTCGTTGTACCTGGCTGGCAACCAAAAATACAGTGAAGCCCATTTTTTTTATTATTTCTAGTACTAACTCTAGAAAAAAAATGACGTGGGGCTCCTCTATATTTTTGGCCCAGCCAGGTACAACTAGGCAGCTGGGGGCTGGAATCCTCAGCATGGAGAGGCCCAAGCGTTCTGGGCCTCCCATGCTGCGAATTGCAGCCCGCAGCCGCCCCAGAAAATAGCGCATTCATTGAAGCGCCATTTTCTGGCGCTTTACCCAGACTCTTCCAGTTGCCCTGGTGCCTGTGGCAAACTGGGTAATAAAGGGGTTAATGCCAGCTTTTTTTATTGGTAGGTGGCGCTAAGCCAGAGATTCATAATGTCGGGCCAATGTTAGACCCGGCCATTAGGAATCTCTAGTAAACAGTAAAAAAAAAAAATACTACACAAAAAAAATCTTTTTATTTGAAAAAAAACAACTAAAATTCAGACTCCATCTTTATTATAAAGTAGTGCACAACGAAGGTCCCACGACGCTTGATCGCCTCCGACGTAGTCCAAAATGATGGTCCCATGACGCTTGATCACCTCTGCTACATCCAGAGACTGCAGCAAGGGATCAAGCATCCTCTTGTTGTAGTCTCTGGGGTCAGAGTCATGGTGCACTGTATTAATATTATTATTATTCATTTATATAGCGTCATTAAATTCCATGGCGCTTTACATGCTAAAAGGGCAGACAAGGGCAAGTACTATAAATGTGGACAATTTGGTTGTACAGATACAAGAGGGGAGATGATCCTGTCCGCGAGGGCTCACAATCTATGAATTGATCTGCCATACCGTGCATCATGACTGCAGCCATGCATCCATCCACCCATGCTCCTATCCATGCAGCCATGCAGCCATCCATGCACCATCCATCCACACACTCTTGCAGCTATCCATGCACCAGCCATCCATGCAGCCATCCATGCACCATCCATCCATCCATGCACCCCATGCAGCCATCCATGCACCTCATACTCACCTCACGATCCTCGGGAGAAGAGGGGTGGCGCCACAGCAGGAGCAAGGAGACTGAAGACTAGGCTGACCGGGGACACCAAGAGGAGCAAGGACCGGAGGTGGGGGGGCAGGGAGAGTGATCGGGGAGGGAGTCGGGGAGAGCAATCCGGAGCGGTAGGGGGTTGAGGGGGGCACCCGCACAATGGAGAGCAGTGGTAAGCGGGGGGCGGAGGATAGAAATGGGGGGGGGGAGTGATCCGGAGAGGGAGGGCACTCGCCAATCCACCCCTCCAGATCTAATTGGAGAGCTCCAATCGGATCTGGAGGGGTGAATCCCTCTGATCAGCAGTTTCACTTTCAACTGCCAATCAGAGCAACTTTAGCCATGAGGGGGCTAAGCCACCCTTCCCCCGGGGCTAAGCCACTCCCCCCGGGCTAAAGTATGGGTCCTTGCGATCCTGCAGCTCCGTTGACTTGTCACTGACTTGGTCACCAGAGCTGCAGGAGTGCAAACAAGCCATGACGTTATAGAGACGTCATGGGTCGGGAACGCACCGACTTTCATGACGTCTCTACAACGTCATAGGTCAGGAAGGGGTTAAAGGGACATGGTCAGTTTAGCAAGCATGTGCCATATAGTCCTGGCAATAATGGGGTATTGGTGATTAAACCTTCATTACAAGTACTTTAAATAATATGCTTGATAAGAGATACATTGCTGAATTCGCTGTTCGGAATACATCGCAAAAACCTACTGACAAATTTCCTTTTAAAATAATATAAAAAAGAAAACTACAAATTTGGCATTTTAGTTATCATACCAAGGGTTTGTTCACCTCTGCCGATAAATACGCTGAGTGCATTCTGGTAAAAATTTGTATTGCACTCGCACCAATGTGAAACAATAAAGCTAAGTTCACTTAGTGCGTTTTTGAACCGGTTTTTGTGATCTATTTGTGCCTGGAAAATGGTTCACTTCCTGCGATGCCCAGCAAAGTCAATGAGTTTTCACAAATGCTGTTCAGATGCTGCGTTTTTTACTGGTCCATTTTTGGGGCAGAAAACGCATCCAGAAAAAGAATGCGCATGGCAATTATTGATCCATTTTTTTTCTCCTCCCGTTTTCTCCATTGACTCCATTCTAATGAAGAAAAAAATGCTGCAAAAATGGATTTGTATTCACACAATCTGTTTTTGCAGCGTTTTTAATACATTTTATACTGCGTTTTTTCCTGGTCAAACATGCAAGAGTATTCCAGGATGTAATGTTAGTAGCAGGGCTGTGGAGTCGGTCAATCAAACCACCGATTCCAACTCCGACTCCTGAATTTCCCTGGCTCCAACTCCGACTCCTTCAGTCTCATGGCTCGTTTTTAAGTGATAAAATTATTGTAGGTCAATGGTAACATTAGGCTTTAATCATTATAATGACATAATAATCAAGATATTTAGATAACACATAATAATAAATCATAATAATATTCAGCACATTCTGCATTGAACTACTATTTTATACTTTAGGAGTCGGAGTCGGAACATTTTCTACCGATTCCGACTCCACCAAAATGGGCAGCGACTCCGACTCCAATACTCCGACTCAAACTCCACAGCCCTGGTTAGTAGGCACAGAAAATGTCACCATTTTCGAATTCCTGCTCCTGGTGTGTGACAGTAGAAGCAGGATGAGCCACTACACTAGAATGACAATTGATGTTGGTCGCATTATAGAAATGGTGATTATGTGTAAATTAAAGTTTTACTTAAAAAAAACAGTTTTTGTGTTTTTATTTTTATGTAGCAAAAGTGTATTTAGGTCTTCACTGAATGTTCTATTACCAGCACATGTAACCCAGGTAACTTCTGGCTCTTGTTGCTGTCTAGATTTCATTGTCTGGTAATGGAAAATACAGGGGAGCCTATTTTTTTTTAAATATTTAACTAAATAATTATAAGAAAATTGGCGTGGACTTTGCAGTTTTTCTACTGCCAGCCAAGGTAACCCAGGCAGCTGGAGGCTGAAGTTCTCAGCGTGGTGAGGCCCAAGCATTCTGGGCCCCCCACGCTGAAAATCACAGCCACCCCAGAATTGGCGCCTCCATAAGAGACTGCAAAACTGGCAGTTATCCCGATCTTCCAGCTACCCTGGTGGCGGTGGAAGACTGAGTAATAAAGGGGTTGATGTCAGCTTTCTTTGGCAGCTAACATCAAGCCCTATTGCTAATGTCAGTATGACAGCCGGCCATTAGCAATACATTCAGTAAAGAAAAAAAAACACAACCCCGAGAGAAATCCTTTATTCCATACAAAATGGAGTGACCTCATTCTTCACTTTGTTAGCTTCCACCATTAACCCTCCAACTTAATCCATGAGAGTCCAACGATGTGTGAAGTCCGGGTGCTGGCAGAACCGATCAGCTGATTTATTCAGCTGCCCGCTGAACAGATCAAATGATTCAGTCAGCTGACTCAAAGCGCGCTGCTAGCTGCAACTTTCTGTGTGGGGGGCCCAGAACGCTTGGGCCTCGCCACACTTAAGAATTCCAGGTTACAGCTGCCTGGGTTACCTTGGCTGGCAATAGAAAATATGCAAAAACACAACACACAAAAAAATTATCAAAAACACGATGCCATTGTGGTGCGTTCTTTATCAAAACCGGATCCAGGTTTGCTGCTGAAAATTTGTACAAAGATGCAGCACTAAAAAAATTGAGCAAAAAGGCAAAGTCTGAACTTAGCCTAAGTCAATGTTGATCGGCAAATTTTTTTTAAGCGCAGATGTGTGCAAACCCTAACATTGAAAATCCTTTGGCCAGGTAATTTTCACTGCACACTAAGTGCCAATAAAGCAGTATTGCCGCCACTTTTTTTTTTTTCTTTAAACACTATTATTACCACTCTTTTGGAATTCATTTTCTTGTTTTCTGGTACATTCTGTGGAAAAAATGATTTATCATTCAAGATTACTACTTTCTATGCTACAACAAGCCCCCATATAGCTACATCACCAGAAATAGGTCTGAAGGAGGAAAAACAGGAGCACATAAACAAAAATTGCTTACTGTTAAATGGGTTAAAAGATGACACTCACAGAAGTCTGTAAATTAATCAGTGGTGTTCAATGCTGCATTTACAAAATTAAATTTTGCAAATGGTATAATATATTTTATGCAACCTTCCTAGACTTGTTCTCTTTCTTACACTATGTCATGGCTGACATGCATGTGGAGTAGTGATCTGCAGCAATATTGCTCATGGTTAAAGCATTATACCACTACTGTTATCGCCCTCTCTCAATTGACGCTTGAAAAACTTCATGGTAAGAGTTAAATGTGGTAATACGTTGCTACTTAGACATGTGCCATGTTTTCATTTAGTCTGTGATTTACCGCAAAATATACTAAAATGTGATTACTTAACAAATGAGAAGACTTTTTCGGTGTCTGTAAAATTGTATTCATTTTATATTTTTAAAGCGTTGAGATTTACTGCTCTAAGGCTTCTTTCACATCAGCGTTTTGCGCTGATCGTGGCAGTTGCGGTGAAAAAAACGCAACTGCCGCGATTACCGCATAACGGCCCACTTGCACATACAATGTCTATGGGGCTTGCGGTAAGTGTGAGGCAGGTGCGGCAAGTGCGGTTTCGGCACTTGCGTCAGGTGCAGCCGCGAAAAAAACGCGGCATACCACGTTTTTTTCGCGGTCGCATCTGCCGCAAGTGCCGACACTGCACTTGCCGCACCTGCCGCAAGCCCCATAGACATTGCATGGGGCTTGCCGCAGGTGAACCGCAAGTGCGGCCGTTTTGCGGTAATCGCGGCAGTTGCGTTTTTTTCGCCGCAACTGCTGCAATCTGCGTAAAACGCTGATGTGAAAGCAGCCTAACTCCTTATGACAAAATTACAGGTAAAGAATGTTGCAACTAAATGTTATAATGATTTATAAAGAGTGGAGATGATCTCTACTTGTAATGGACCAAGATTCTGCTGCATAAGGATCACGTAGCATAAGGACCTAACAAGAGTATATAGGCTGGAAACACTGTCCGAGTGAGAGGCGAGTTATTCGCGCGAGTCTCGGATCGTTCACCCGGCACGACACCTGCCTCTTTAGACAGTATACTGTCAGTGGTATTTTTTTCTACGTAGCTCCACTGCTCGCATCCAGAGAGGGGAAGACCATCCCGGGTGAATGAGCCGAGAGTCGTGCGAGTAACTCGCATGTTACTCGGACAGTGTGTTTCCAGCCATAAAGGCTCTCTAGTATCACAATTACACATTTCAGCAGGGCTGTGGAGTCAGTAATTTCCCTGACTTTCACTCCACCAAAATAGACATTTTCAACTCCACAGCCCAAGTGTGCAGTCGTTAAGCCAAACCTCCGACTCCTCAATATCTCAGAATCTGACTCCAGCTCAGACTCCACCCAAAATTGATTCCACAGTCCTGCGTTTCAGTCACATGATGTCTGCAGCATGGAGCTTGTTGCAAATTGTCAGATGTGTGTTGCCAACCTTTGTCTTGTATTCTCAGACGTGTGAGGCTTGTGTCAGCAGTCGTGTATTGTCAGAGGTGTGGGGCCTATGCAGCCAGCCACGTATTGTCAGGGTCCGTATAGAGTCCGTGTGGCCAGTTGCAGTCACGTATTGTGAGATGCTTGGGGCCTACTTAGCCGGCTGCATTTGCGTACTGTCAGTCGTGTGGTGCTTGTGTTGCCAGCCGCAGTCACTTATAGGTACAAGTGTGGGGCGTATGTCATCAGTCACATATTGCAAGAAAAAAAGGGAGAGAAGGGGCGCATGTGTAGGATCACTATAGCTCAGTTAATATGGCGTTATTACAGGTGGCCACTCACCTGTTTAGGTTGTGCACGACCTGCACAACCCGGTGTAATAGCCTCCGATATATGGGGGACCCCCGGCAATATGCACGCTCCGCTCCTTCGACCTCGCTGGTCCCCAGCTGTCCGTACAGGACCTTTCCGGTCACGTGGCGCCGGTCCCGGATGTGCGTCACTGCTTTTTACCTAGGGAACGCCAGATCCTTCACCTCTGTGCCCTCGCTGTGCTGCTCCAGCCGCTGATCCCTCAGGGGGAATAGAAGCTTGTAAGAATATGATTTAGCGGTCTTGTAGAAGCGCTACTAAAGCTCAGGCACCAGGATGATAGGGTTTATGAACCGCAATCTTTATTTTCCCCTCACAGCTCCACAACATGTTTCAACTGCTCAAGGCAGTCTTCCTCAGGTAGTGTAAGGGGGTGAACTGTGACATCACATTATATAGAGAACAAAAAACTTTGATTGGTTCCCCAATTAACTATGTTTAACTCCTCATGCACTTCTACAAACATTGTCAATAAAAAACGACATAATTAAACTACAATTTATACAATTCCCCTAATTCCATATTGAATATTAAAACTGCATATCTATATAAACCAGCTGTAGCTCATTAATAAAATCAAAACATATACATAAAAAATTATTAAAATTATTAAAATTACTATACACATTATTATAAAAAATTATTAAAATGAAATTATTATAAAAATGATTACTTCATATATATATATATATACACACACACACACACACACATATACATATATATATTGAGACAAGGATTTTTTTTTTTTTTTTTCTCTTTCCTTCCCTGAACTTTAAAGAGGATAAGTATTGGCACTGGAAGTAAGAGGAATAGCAGTTATAGTGACATCTGGTATATTTTGATCTAACTCGTTCTGTTTTGGCTCTTTACATATATCTAGATTTGTAAACTAATTCAACAGGAAAAGTATACTTTCAATACTTTCCACATATTATATATATACGTAAAATTCATTATTTTGTAAAAAATTATTATTTTGATACAATCACCCAAATGAACATTTGCATACCAACAGAATATTTTTTGGAAATAAAATATAATTGTTATATTAATGTTTTGTTACATTTTCCAAGGTTAAATTATGACCCTCTGGACTTAAAGTTCCCAACTTAAAGATCCAGTAACATTCGGTTTTAATAAGGGCCCCTAGGCGATCATTTACATTATCTCTTATCTGATCAATGATTGTGAGCTTCATTTTCGTGGCATCTTTTTGGTGGCAGATGGTATAATGCCTTGATAGACTGTGGAATTGATATCCAATCTTGATGTTGTGTCTATGCTTATTAAGCCTAGCATGCATGGTCTGTATGGTCCGCCCTATATATTGAGTACCACACGGACATTCGATTAAATAAATCACATAGGTAGATTGGCATGATACCCTATGTTTGATAGGGAAACTTTGCTTTGTTGTGGCTGACATGAAAGTTTTTTCCCCATTCTTAATGACCTTGCAGCATAGGCATTTGGGGGTCTGACATGCATAGCATCCATTGTTCATATCATCCCCTTTTATTAGTGCCCTATCTTCCGTTTTTTGGCACACATTACTAGGAGATAACATTTCTCTCAGGTTTTTGTTTCTCCTGTATATCACATTAGGTTTAGTAGGCAAATGATCAGCGAGAACTGGGTCACTCTTTAATACGAACCAATATTTGTTCATTAAATCTAGAATCATTTTCCTTGGTTGACAGTATGTTGTAACAAGACTCCATTTTGTCCTATTTATAGTTTTCTCATCACTTATGGTTTTTTTGGATGGCATCTTCTCTATACAGGATTCCTGAGAAAGGTCTTTCGTTTTCCTAAATGCGTCTTGCAACAAACGTTTGGGGTATCCCTTCGCTAGGAACCTCTTTTTTAGGGTTTTTGATTCCTGTCTAAAATCACTATCCTCGGTGCAATTTTTTCTCACCCTCCAGTATTGGCCACAGGGTACGCTGGTTAACCACCTGGGGAGATGCCCACTCCCATACTCCAAGTAGCTGTTAACATCAACTTGCTTGAAGAAGGTCGAAGTATACACCCTCCCCAGGTGGTCCAAGCGCACCCATAGGTCCAAATACTGAAGGGCCGAGTTAGACACCGATCTAGTGAATTTTAGACCCCATTCGTTTTCATTTATTTCCGTGACAAAGTTAGTTACTTCTTCTTCTGTTCCTCTCCAGATGATGAACAGATCATCAATGAATCGCCTATAATAAATAATTTTATCAGCTGTCCACCTGGGCTGCGCAATGGAGACCGACTCAAATGCGCACATGTACAGATTTGCGTAACTGGGTGCGAATCTGGTCCCCATTGCACAGCCCCTTTTCTGTTGGTATACGGACCCATTGAAGGAAAATATGTTGTTGCATAAAATGAATTTTATTGCTGTCAATAGGAACTCTCTTTGTTCTTTAGGCAATTCTTGATCGCTACTTAAAAAACTTTCAATCACCTCTAGACCCTTCTGATGGGGTATGTTACTGTACAATGCCGTAACGTCTAAGGTCAGTAACAAACATCCTGGTAGGGGGGTAATGACCTAACTTCTTTTATTAACTGTGTGGAATCTTTCAAGTATGACTCCATCTTCCCAACGTATTTTTGCAAAAAAAGATCAACATAATGTGATAAATTACTAGTGATTGACTCTATCCCAGATATAATAGGGCGACCAGGGGGGTTTATTGGGTTCTTATGAATCTTAGGGAGAAAGTAAAAATGGGGTACCTTATACTTTGGAATGTCCAGGAATCTTTTTTCTTTTTTATCTAAAATTCCCTTCTCATATGCTGTTTTAATTATTTCATTGTATTTTAAAAATATACTGATTGAGGGATCTTCTTCTAGTTTTACATAATACTCCTCATCTCTCAGGATCCTCATTCCTTCCTCTAGATACCACTCTTTATCCATAAGCACCCCCCCCCCCTTGTCTGCATTTTTTATTATCACTTCCTCATTCTTACGAAGGGATGAAATTGCTACCCTTTCTCCTTTACTCATATTTTCTTTTATTTTGGGATTTAGGATGGTTCGTACTTCCTTCAACACGAGCTGTTGGAACGCCTCAATTTGTGACCCCTTATGGTGCAGGGGGTAAAATTTACTTCGACCTTTTACGTCTACATGTACCATATCTTTATTCACTTTAGATCCTTCATCTACCGTGGATGTGGACGCTTTTAAAATACCTGCCTTGCTCTTTTCTTCCAAAATAAAATGTCTTTGGACTGTCAGTTTTCTAAAAAATTCATTAAAGTCCAAAAATAGGGAGAAATTATCTATAGTCGACGATGGGCTAAATGAAAGACCTTTTCCCAGAAGTGATACTTCATTATCATTTAGAGCATATTTAGATAAATTAAATATGCCCATCTCTGTATTTAAATCTGAGCAGCTTTTAGTTTTTTCTGTGAGGTATTTTGATTTTCCTGTGTTTCTTCTACAAATCCCACATCTTCCTCTACATTCTCTCCTGTTCTTTTTCTTTTTGGTTGGCGCCCCTGAGCCAATGGAAAAAACTGAGTTATTTTACCATCTTTCAGGTTCGCCCCCTCTTTATGTCTTTTAAGGGCTCCGCTGTTTGGGGCGAAGCCCCTCTGTTTTCTACTCCTGATGGATTAATACTAAGAGGGCCCATGCTTATGTTCTCCACAACTTGGGGAACAAGTTCTAATATTGTGTCTACACTCCTCCTCTCCTTACTAGGGGATTGTTGTAAACTATTATTATTATTCACTATTTCACCATTATCCTCCGAAAGTGGATTTATTTTATGTTGTTGGAAATTTTCCTCCACTTCTATTTCTTTCATTTTATCAGGGGATAGGTTTTCTATTTGGGGAACCCTACTTCTTTCTATCTCATTGTCTTTATTCTTTTCAGGAAAGGTAATGAGATCTATAATAGAATTGTGATCATTTTTTGTGCTCGTGGTATTACTCTGTTGTGTCTCTGGTGAATTTGTGGTGTTTATGACATTTATAGCTACTTCCTTATCACTTTCTATTACAGGTATCAAAATTTCTTGTGTCCCTTCTATGCTAATATTTTGTGTTGAAGTGATTTCGTGTATTGTGAATAATGTGATATTACTTACATTCAATATTTCTTCTTTTTGAGTTGAAGTAATATTATAGTGATATGGTGTCGTCTCATTAATTTGTGACATTGGTGCATTATACTCATTCCCTTTTCCTTTCCCCTTCGTGTTATTTACAACATCCCTATTTGTTCCCTTATTTTCCAGGGTTCTTTCTCCATTATCCTTTTTATACTCACTATTATTTTTTTCCTTATTGTTTTTACTAGTTGTTTTTGCTAGTACAAGTTTCTTTTTATGTTGTTCATAGAACATTTTTTGTTGTTCTGTCTGTAAATTTATTAGTGAATTATCGGATTTTAATGTTCCCTTCCCCTTTTGTAGGGAGTTATCTTTTTCGGGATTTGATTTTTCATTCCTCTCTATCTCTGGCCCATCTATATTTTTATCCTCTGGTGTTTGAGGGTGTGGGTTAGAAATATCCATATCCTCCTCTTCACCTGTTTTGTTTATTTTGGTCTTCCTGTCTCTTAATAATTTTGCAGCTTTTTTCTTTATGATATCTTCCTCAAATTTATTTAGCTTCAATTTTAGATTTAAATCTGCTTCTTTAAAGTCTATTGTCAGGGAATACTGATCCAAAGTATTCCTGAGATGATTAGCTTCTTCTAGGGCTTTATCTGCCATTGAGTTCCTTTTCCTAATCAATAAATGCATCATACCCATTGAACATTGTGTTGAAAATTCATCCCATTCCTTGATGAATACCAAATCTTGTGGAAATGATGATTTTTGTGACAGTATTAAACCTTTTGGGATTAAGCCTTCTGCAATATATCGCTCTAGTATTAAAGTATCTATATGATTAACAATTTCTGTTTTACTTTTGTTCTCATATTCAAAAAATAAATCCATCATATGCTTCTTATCCTCTACAGTTAATTTTGAACCTCTATTTGAATCATCATGATCATCTGTACATGTTTGCATACTTCCTAATACATCAGAGATTAATAGACCTCTATGTACTTTCCTATTCAGCATAAAAAATTCCATGATGTTACAAACAAATAATTGAAGCAAACTTATATATATTCACACAATGGTTATATGTCCTTTTGTGCCCTTATACTGTCCTTATACTTGTTTCAACCAGCAATAGTTAAATAAATAAAATTCTGTGAAACCTTTTAAAACCTTTATAAAACCTTTCTAAAATCCTAAATTCTTCCTCTGTTGGTAAGACTCCTTAGATATTTGATGTTAATTGCTAGCAGGTGATCCTTTTGCAGCTCCCAGATGGGTGTAGCCCCAACACAGCAGTGTGTTCATAACATGCAAGTTATGAACACACTGCTGTGTTGGGGCTACACCCATCTGGGAGCTGCAAAAGGATCACCTGCTAGCAATTAACATCAAATATCTAAGGAGTCTTACCAACAGAGGAAGAATTTAGGATTTTAGAAAGGTTTTATAAAGGTTTTAAAAGGTTTCACAGAATTTTATTTATTTAACTATTGCTGGTTGAAACAAGTATAAGGACAGTATAAGGGCACAAAAGGACATATAACCATTGTGTGAATATATATAAGTTTGCTTCAATTATTTGTTTGTAACATCATGGAATTTTTTATGCTGAATAGGAAAGTACATAGAGGTCTATTAATCTCTGATGTATTAGGAAGTATGCAAACATGTACAGATGATCATGATGATTCAAATAGAGGTTCAAAATTAACTGTAGAGGATAAGAAGCATATGATGGATTTATTTTTTGAATATGAGAACAAAAGTAAAACAGAAATTGTTAATCATATAGATACTTTAATACTAGAGCGATATATTGCAGAAGGCTTAATCCCAAAAGGTTTAATACTGTCACAAAAATCATCATTTCCACAAGATTTGGTATTCATCAAGGAATGGGATGAATTTTCAACACAATGTTCAATGGGTATGATGCATTTATTGATTAGGAAAAGGAACTCAATGGCAGATAAAGCCCTAGAAGAAGCTAATCATCTCAGGAATACTTTGGATCAGTATTCCCTGACAATAGACTTTAAAGAAGCAGATTTAAATCTAAAATTGAAGCTAAATAAATTTGAGGAAGATATCATAAAGAAAAAAGCTGCAAAATTATTAAGAGACAGGAAGACCAAAATAAACAAAACAGGTGAAGAGGAGGATATGGATATTTCTAACCCACACCCTCAAACACCAGAGGATAAAAATATAGATGGGCCAGAGATAGAGAGGAATGAAAAATCAAATCCCGAAAAAGATAACTCCCTACAAAAGGGGAAGGGAACATTAAAATCCGATAATTCACTAATAAATTTACAGACAGAACAACAAAAAATGTTCTATGAACAACATAAAAAGAAACTTGTACTAGCAAAAACAACTAGTAAAAACAATAAGGAAAAAAATAATAGTGAGTATAAAAAGGATAATGGAGAAAGAACCCTGGAAAATAAGGGAACAAATAGGGATGTTGTAAATAACACGAAGGGGAAAGGAAAAGGGAATGAGTATAATGCACCAATGTCACAAATTAATGAGACGACACCATATCACTATAATATTACTTCAACTCAAAAAGAAGAAATATTGAATGTAAGTAATATCACATTATTCACAATACACGAAATCACTTCAACACAAAATATTAGCATAGAAGGGACACAAGAAATTTTGATACCTGTAATAGAAAGTGATAAGGAAGTAGCTATAAATGTCATAAACACCACAAATTCACCAGAGACACAACAGAGTAATACCACGAGCACAAAAAATGATCACAATTCTATTATAGATCTCATTACCTTTCCTGAAAAGAATAAAGACAATGAGATAGAAAGAAGTAGGGTTCCCCAAATAGAAAACCTATCCCTGATAAAATGAAAGAAATAGAAGTGGAGGAAAATTTCCAACAACATAAAATAAATCCACTTTCGGAGGATAATGGTGAAATAGTGAATAATAATAATAGTTTACAACAATCCCCTAGTAAGGAGAGGAGGAGTGTAGACACAATATTAGAACTTGTTCCCCAAGTTGTGGAGAACATAAGCATGGGCCCTCTTAGTATTAATCCATCAGGAGTAGAAAACAGAGGGGCTTCGCCCCAAACAGCGGAGCCCTTAAAAGACATAAAGAGGGGGGCGAACCTGAAAGATGGTAAAATAACTCAGTTTTTTCCATTGGCTCAGGGGCGCCAACCAAAAAGAAAAAGAACAGGAGAGAATGTAGAGGAAGATGTGGGATTTGTAGAAGAAACACAGGAAAATCAAAATACCTCACAGAAAAAACTAAAAGCTGCTCAGATTTAAATACAGAGATGGGCATATTTAATTTATCTAAATATGCTCTAAATGATAATGAAGTATCACTTCTGGGAAAAGGTCTTTCATTTAGCCCATCGTCGACTATAGATAATTTCTCCCTATTTTTGGACTTTAATGAATTTTTTAGAAAACTGACAGTCCAAAGACATTTTATTTTGGAAGAAAAGAGCAAGGCAGGTATTTTAAAAGCGTCCACATCCACGGTAGATGAAGGATCTAAAGTGAATAAAGATATGGTACATGTAGACGTAAAAGGTCGAAGTAAATTTTACCCCCTGCACCATAAGGGGTCACAAATTGAGGCGTTCCAACAGCTCGTGTTGAAGGAAGTACGAACCATCCTAAATCCCAAAATAAAAGAAAATATGAGTAAAGGAGAAAGGGTAGCAATTTCATCCCTTCGTAAGAATGAGGAAGTGATAATAAAAAATGCAGACAAGGGGGGGGGGTGGTGCTTATGGATAAAGAGTGGTATCTAGAGGAAGGAATGAGGATCCTGAGAGATGAGGAGTATTATGTAAAACTAGAAGAAGATCCCTCAATCAGTATATTTTTAAAATACAATGAAATAATTAAAACAGCATATGAGAAGGGAATTTTAGATAAAAAAGAAAAAAGATTCCTGGACATTCCAAAGTATAAGGTACCCCATTTTTACTTTCTCCCTAAGATTCATAAGAACCCAATAAACCCCCTGGTCGCCCTATTATATCTGGGATAGAGTCAATCACTAGTAATTTATCACATTATGTTGATCTTTTTTTGCAAAAATACGTTGGGAAGATGGAGTCATACTTGAAAGATTCCACACAGTTAATAAAAGAAGTTAGGTCATTACCCCCCCTACCAGGATGTTTGTTACTGACCTTAGACGTTACGGCATTGTACAGTAACATACCCCATCAGAAGGGTCTAGAGGTGATTGAAAGTTTTTTAAGTAGCGATCAAGAATTGCCTAAAGAACAAAGAGAGTTCCTATTGACAGCAATAAAATTCATTTTATGCAACAACATATTTTCCTTCAATGGGTCCGTATACCAACAGAAAAGGGGCTGCGCAATGGGGACCAGATTCGCACCCAGTTACGCAAATCTGTACATGTGCGCATTTGAGTCGGTCTCCATTGCGCAGCCCAGGTGGACAGCTGATAAAATTATTTATTATAGGCGATTCATTGATGATCTGTTCATCATCTGGAGAGGAACAGAAGAAGAAGTAACTAACTTTGTCACGGAAATAAATGAAAACGAATGGGGTCTAAAATTCACTAGATCGGTGTCTAACTCGGCCCTTCAGTATTTGGACCTATGGGTGCGCTTGGACCACCTGGGGAGGGTGTATACTTCGACCTTCTTCAAGCAAGTTGATGTTAACAGCTACTTGGAGTATGGGAGTGGGCATCTCCCCAGGTGGTTAACCAGCGTACCCTATGGCCAATACTGGAGGGTGAGAAAAAATTGCACCGAGGATAGTGATTTTAGACAGGAATCAAAAACCCTAAAAAAGAGGTTCCTAGCGAAGGGATACCCCAAACGTTTGTTGCAAGACGCATTTAGGAAAACGAAAGACCTTTCTCAGGAATCCTGTATAGAGAAGATGTCATCCAAAAAAACCATAAGTGATGAGAAAACTATAAATAGGACAAAATGGAGTCTTGTTACAACATACTGTCAACCAAGGAAAATGATTCTAGATTTAATGAACAAATATTGGTTCGTATTAAAGAGTGACCCAGTTCTCGCTGATCATTTGCCTACTAAACCTAATGTGATATACAGGAGAAACAAAAACCTGAGAGAAATGTTATCTCCTAGTAATGTGTGCCAAAAAACGGAAGATAGGGCACTAATAAAAGGGGATGATATGAACAATGGATGCTATGCATGTCAGACCCCCAAATGCCTATGCTGCAAGGTCATTAAGAATGGGGAAAAAACTTTCATGTCAGCCACAACAAAGCAAAGTTTCCCTATCAAACATAGGGTATCATGCCAATCTACCTATGTGATTTATTTAATCGAATGTCCGTGTGGTACTCAATATATAGGGCGGACCATACAGACCATGCATGCTAGGCTTAATAAGCATAGACACAACATCAAGATTGGATATCAATTCCACAGTCTATCAAGGCATTATACCATCTGCCACCAAAAAGATGCCACGAAAATGAAGCTCACAATCATTGATCAGATAAGAGATAATGTAAATGATCGCCTAGGGGCCCTTATTAAAACCGAATGTTACTGGATCTTTAAAGGGAACCAACCACCTCAGATGACGTCTATAAGCGGATAATCCATGTCCCTGGACCCTACCTACACCATTGCAGCTATCTTTTTGCTAAGAATATTGATAACAGCAAACCGAAATAAACAGTTTATAAGCTTACATGACTTCACTACGAGAGGGCGTCTCCCTTGGGCTCCAGTACGAGAGGGCTGTGTCTCCAGCAGCTTGA